>CAUJCB010000465.1:0-114269 GCA_963082715.1 Harpalus rubripes
GAAAGATACATGCAAAATCGTCGTTTCAGACCGTGAAACGCTCAAATATGATGTAAAAACTGTTTCTCAAAACATGTCTCCAAATCACTTGAAAATGCGTTTTCTAAGCGAACTACGTGTTTTTAAGGTGTTTTGCAGTAACTTCTATAGTTCAAATCGGCACTCTAGCTGCGCTGGCGAGTGCACCACGGAGTGCCTCCAAAAGGTTGTATTCACTAAAAAACAGTGTATTTTGTCTTATTGTACCCTAAATAACCTAGTTCCATCGAAACTACAGGTAGAATATGTTTCGAAAGATACATGCAAAATCGTCGTTTCAGACCGTGACACGCTCAAATATGATGTAAAAACTGTTTTTCAAACATGTCTCCAAATCACTTGAAAATGCGTTTTCTAAGCGAATTACGTGTTTTTAAGGTGTTTTGCAGTAACTTCTATAGTTCAAATTGGCACTCTAGCTGCGCTGGCGAGTGAACACGGAGAGCCTCCAAAAGGTTGTATTCACTAAAATACAGTGTATTTTGTCTTATTGTACCCTAAATAACCTAGTCCCATCGAAACTACAGGTAGAATATATTTCGAAAATACATGCAAAATCGTCGTTTCATACCGTGAAACGCTCAAATATGATGTAAAAACTGTTTCTCAAAACATGTCTCCAAATCACTTGAAAATGCGTTTTCTAAACGAATTACGTGTTTTTTAAGGTGTTTTGCAGTAACTTCTATAGTTCAAATCGCTACTCTAGCTGCGCTGGCGAGTGCACCACGGAGTGCCTCCAAAAGGTTGTATTCACTAAAAAACAGTGTATTTTGTCATATTGTAGCATAAATAACCCAGTTCCATCAAAACTACAGGTAGAATATGTTTTGAAAGATACATGCAAAATCGTCGTTTCAGACCGTGAAACGCTCAAATATGATGTAAAAACTGTTTTTCAAAACATGTCTCCAAATCACTTGAAACTGCGTTTTCTAAGCGAATTACGTGTTTTTAAGGTGTTTTGCAGTAACTTCTATTGTTCAAATCGGCACTCTAGCTGCGCTGGCGAGTGCACCACGGAGTGCCTCCAAAAGGTTGTATTCACTAAAAAACTGTGTATTTTGTCTTATTGTACCCTAAATAACCTTGTTCCATCGAAACTACAGGTAGAATATGTTTCCAAAGATACATGCAAAATCGTCGTTTCAGACCGTGAAACGCTCAAATATGATGTAAAAACTGTTTCTCAAAACATGTCTCCAAATCACTTGAAAATGCGTTTTCTAAGCGAATTACGTGTTTTTAAGGTGTTTTGCAGTAACTTCTATAGTTCAAATCGGCACTCTAGCTGCGCTGGCGAGTGCACCACGGAGTGCCTCCAAAAGGTTGTATTCACTAAAAAAACAGTGTATTTTGTCATATTGTAGCATAAATAACCTAGTTCCATCGAAACTACAGGTAGAATATGTTTCGAAAGATACATGCAAAATCGTCGTTTCAGACCGTGAAACGCTCAAATATGATGTAAAAACTGTTTTTCAAAACATGTCTCCAAATCACTTGAAACTGCGTTTTCTAAGCGAATTACGTGTTTTTTAGGTGTTTTGCAGTAACTTCTATAGTTCAAATCGACACTCTAGCTGCGCTGGCGAGTGCTCCACGGAGTAACTCTAAAAGTTGTATTTAAAGAAAATCACTGTATTTTGTCATATTGTATCCTAAATAACAAAATTCCATCGAAAGTACCATTAAAATATGTGTCCAAATGCTACACACAAATCGTTCGTTTCAGACCGTGAAACGCTTAAATATGATGTAAAAACTGTTTTTTAAAACATGTCTCCAAATCACTTGAAAATGCATTTTCTAAGCGAATTACGTGTTTTTAAGGTGTTTTGCAGTAACTTCTATAGTTCAAATCGGCACTCTAGCTGCGCTGGCGGGTGAACACGGAGTGCCTCCAAAAGGTTGTATTCACTAAAAAACAGTGTATTTTGTCTTATTGTACCCTAAATAACCTAGTTCCATCGAAACTACAGGTAGAATATGTTTCGAAAGATACATGCAAAATCGTCGTTTCAGACCGTGAAACGTTCAAATATGATGTAAAAACTGTTTCTCAAAACATGTCTCCAAATCACTTGAAAATGCGTTTTCTAAGCGAATTACGTGTTTTTAAGGTGTTTTGCAGTAACTTCTATAGTTCAAATCGGCACTCTAGCTACGCTGGCGGGTGAACACGGAGTGCCTCCAAAAGGTTGTATTCACTAAAAAACAGTGTATTTTGTCTTATTGTACCCTAAATAACCTAGTTCCATCGAAACTACAGGTAGAATATGTTTCGAAAGATACATGCAAAATCGTCGTTTCGGACCGTGAAACGCTCAAATATGATGTAAAAACTGTTTTTCAAAACATGTCTCCAAATCACTTGAAAATGCGTTTTCTAAACGAATTACGTGTTTTTAAGGTGTTTTGCAGTAACTTCTATTGTTCAAATCGGCACTCTAGCTGCGCTGGCGAGTGCACCACGGAGTGCCTCCAAAAGGTTATATTCACTAAAAACCGTGTATTTTGTCATATTGTAGCATAAATAACCTAGTTCCATCGAAACTACAGGTAGAATATGTTTCGAAAGATACGTGCAAAATCGTCGTTTCAGACCGTGAAACGCTCAAATATGATGTAAAAACTGTTTCTCAAAACATGTCTCCAAATCACTTGAAAATGCGTTTTCTAAGCGAATTACGTGTTTTTAAGGTGTTTTGCAGTAACTTCTATAGTTCAAATTGGTACTCTAGCTGCGCTGGCGAGTGCACCACGGAGTGCGTCCAATAGGTTGTATTCAATAAAAAACAGCGTATTTTGTAATATTGTATCCTAAACAACAAAATTCCATCGAAAGTACCAGTAAAATATGTGTCTAAATGCTACACACAAATCGTTCGTGTCAGACCGTGAAACACCCAAATATGATGTAAAAACTGTTTTTCAAAACATGTCTCCAAATCACTTGAAAATTGCGTTTTCTAAGCGAATTACGTGTTTTTAAGGTGTTTTGCAGTAACTTCTATAGTTCAAATCGGTACACTAGCTGCGCTGGCGAGTGCACCACGGAGTGCGTCCAAAAGGTTGTATTCACTAAAAAACAGTTTATTTTGTCATATTGTATCCTAAACAACAAAATTCCTTTGAAAGTACCAGTAAAATATGTGTCCAAATGCTACACACAAATCGTTCGTGTCAGACCGTGAAATGCTCAAATATGATGTAAAAACTGTATTTCAAAACATGTCTCCAAATCACTTGAAAATGCGTTTTCTAAGCGAATTACGTGTTTTTAAGGTGTTTTGCAGTAACTTCTATAGTTCAAATCGGCACTCTAGCTGCGCTGGCGAGTGCACCACGGAGTGCGTCCAAAAGGTTGTATTCACTAAAAAACAGTGTATTTTGTCATAGTGTATACTAAACAACAAAATTCCAACGAAAGTACCAGTAAAATATGTGTCCAAATGCTACACTCAAATCGTTCGTGTCAGACCGTGAAACGCTCAAATATGATGTAAAAACTGTTTTTTAAAACATGTCTCCAAATCACTTGAAAATGCGTTTTCTAAGCGAACTACGTGTTGTTAGGTCTTTTGCAGTAACTTCTATAGTTCAAATCGGCACTCTAGCTGCGCTGGCGAGTGCACCACGGAGTGCCTCCAAAAGGTTGTATTCACTAAAAAACAGTGTATTTTGTCTTATTGTACCCTAAATAACCTAGTTCCATCGAAACTACAGGTAGAATATGTTTCCAAAGATATATGCAAAATCGTCGTTTCAGACCGTGAAACGCTCAAATATGATGTAAAAAGTGTTTTTCAAAACATGTCTCCAAATCACTTGAAAATGCGTTTTCTAAGCGAATTACGTGTTTTTATGGTGTTTTGCAGTAACTTTTATAGTTCACATCGGCACTCTAGCTGCGCTGGCGAGTGCACCACGGAGTAACTCTAAAAGTTGTACTTAAAGAAAATCACTGTATTTTGTCATATTGGATCCTAAATAACAAAATTCCATCGAAAGTACCAGTAAAATATGTGTCCAAATGCTACACACAAATCGTTCGTTTCAGACCGTGAAACGCTCAAATATGTTGTAAAAACTGTTCAAACATGTCTTCAAATCACTTGAAAATGCGTTTTCTTAGCGAATTACGTGTTTTTAGGGTGTTTTGCAGTAACTTCTATAGGTCAAATCGGCACTCTAGCTGCGCTGGCAAGTGCACCACGGAGTGCCTCCAAAAGCTTGTATTCACTAAAAATCAATGTATTCCGTCTTATTGTAGCCTAAATAACCAAGTGCCATCGAAACTACAGGTAGAATATGTTTCCAAAGTATACATACAAAATCGTCGTTTCAGTCCGTGAAATGTTCAAAACTGATGTATTAACTGTTTCTCAAAACATGTCTCCAAATCACTTGAAAATGCGTTTTCTAAGCGAATTACGTGTTTTTAGGGTGTTTTGCAGTAACTTCTATAGTTCAAATCGGCACTCTAGCTGCGCTGGCGAGTGCACCACGGAGTGCCTCCAAAAGCTTGTATTCACTAAATATCAGTGTATTTTGTCTTATTGTAGCCTAAATAACCAAGTGCCATCGAAACTACAGGTAGAATATGTTTTCAAAGTATACATACAAAATCGTCGTTTCAGACCGTGAAACGTTCAAAACTGATGTAAAAACTGTTTCTCAAAACATGTCCCCAAATCACTTGAAAATGCGTTTTTTAAGCAAATTACGTGTTTTTAGGGTGTTTTGCAGTAACTTCTATAGTTCAAATCGGCACTCTAGCTGCGCTGGCGTGTGAACTCGGAGTGCCTCCAAAAGGTTGTATTCACTAAAAAACAGTGTATTTTGTCTTATTGTACCCTAAATAACCTAGTTCCATCAAAACTACAGGTAGAATATGTTTCGAAAGATACATGCAAAATCGTTGTTTCAGACCGTGAAACGCTCAAATATGATGTAAAAACTGTTTTTCAAAACATGTCTCCAAATCACTTGAAAATGCGTTTTCTAAGCGAATTACGTGTTTTTAAGGTGTTTTGCAGTAACTTCTATAGTTCAAATCGGCACTCTAGCTGCGCTGGCGAGTGAACACGGAGAGCCTCCAAAAGGTTGTATTTACTAAAAAACAGTGTATTTTGTCATATTGTAGCATAAATAACCTAGTTCCATCGAAACTACAGGTAGATTATGTTTCGAAAGATACATGCAAAATCGTCGTTTCAGACCGTGAAACGCTCAAATATGATGTAAAAACTGTTTTTCAAAACATGTCTCCAAATCACTTGAAAATGCGTTTTCTAAGCGAATTACGTGTTTTTAAGGTGTTTTGCAGTAACTTCTATTGTTCAAATCGGCACTCTAGCTGCACTGGCGAGTGCACCACGGAGTGCCTCCAAAAGGTTGTATTCACTAAAAAACAGTGTATTTTGTCTTATTGTAGCATAAATAACCTAGTTCCATCGAAACTACAGGTAGAATATGTTTCGAAAGCTACATGCAAAATCGTCGTTTCAGACCGTGAAACGCTCAAATATGATGTAAAAACTGTTTCTCAAAACATGTCTCCAAATCACTTGAAAA
This sequence comes from Harpalus rubripes, assembly GCA_963082715.1. Classification (NCBI taxonomy): domain Eukaryota; kingdom Metazoa; phylum Arthropoda; class Insecta; order Coleoptera; family Carabidae; genus Harpalus; species Harpalus rubripes. The sequence continues at coordinate 5,620 of CAUJCB010000465.1, forward strand.
TGCGTTTTCTAAGCGAATTACGTGTTTTTAAGGTGTTTTTCAGTAACTTCTATAGTTCAAATCGGCACTCTAGCTGCGCTGGCGAGTGCACCACGGAGTGCCTCCAGAAGGTTGTATTCACTAAAAAACAGTGTATTTTGTCATATTGTAGCATAAATAACCTAGTTCCATCGAAACTACAGGTAGAATATGTTTCGAAAGATACATGCAAAATCGTCGTTTCAGACCGTGAAACGCTCAAATATGATATAAAAACTGTTTTTCAAAACATGTCTCCAAATCATTTGAAAATGCGTTTTCTAAGCAAATTACGTGTTTTTAAGGTGTTTTGCAGTAACTTCTATAGTTCAAATCGCTACTCTAGCTGCGCTGGCGAGTGCACCACGGAGTGCGTCCAAAAGGTTGTATTCACTAAAAAACAGTGTATTTTGTCATATTGTATCCTAAACAACAAAATTCCATCGAAAGTACCAGTAAAATATGTGTCCAAATGCTACACACAAATCGTTCGTTTCAGACCGTGAAACGCTCAAATATGTTGTAAAAACTGTTCAAACATGTCTCCAAATCACTTGAAAATGCGTTTTCTTAGCGAATTACGTGTTTTTAGGGTGTTTTGCAGTAACTTCTATAGGTCAAATCGGCACTCTAGCTGCGCTGGCAAGTGCACCACGGAGTGCCTCCAAAAGCTTGTATTCACTAAAAATCAATGTATTCCGTCTTATTGTAGCCTAAATAACCAAGTGCCATCGAAACTACAGGTAGAATATGTTTCCAAAGTATACATACAAAATCGTCGTTTCAGTCCGTGAAATGTTCAAAACTGATGTATTAACTGTTTCTCAAAACATGTCTCCAAATCACTTGAAAATGCGTTTTCTAAGCGAATTACGTGTTTTTAGGGTGTTTTGCAGTAACTTCTATAGGTCAAATCGGCACTCTAGCTGCGCTGGCAAGTGCACCACGGAGTGCCTCCAAAAGCTTGTATTCACTAAAAATCAATGTATTCCGTTTTATTGTAGCCTAAATAACCAAGTGCCATCGAAACTACAGGTAGAATATGTTTCCAAAGTATACATACAAAATCGTCGTTTCAGTCCGTGAAATGTTCAAAACTGATGTATTAACTGTTTCTCAAAACATGTCTCCAAATCACTTGAAAATGCGTTTTCTAAGCGAATTACGTGTTTTTAGGGTTTTTTGCAGTAACTTCTATAGTTCAAATCGGCACTCTAGCTGCGCTGGCGAGTGCACCACGGAGTGCCTCCAAAAGCTTGTATTCACTAAATATCAGTGTATTTTGTCTTATTGTAGCCTAAATAACCAAGTGCCATCGAAACTACAGGTAGAATATGTTTTCAAAGTATACATACAAAATCGTCGTTTCAGACCGTGAAACGTTCAAAACTGATGTAAAAACTGTTTCTCAAAACATGTCCCCAAATCACTTGAAAATGCGTTTTTTAAGCAAATTACGTGTTTTTAGGGTGTTTTGCAGTAACTTCTATAGTTCAAATCGGCACTCTAGCTGCGCTGGCGTGTGAACACGGAGTGCCTCCAAAAGGTTGTATTCACTAAAAAACAGTGTATTTTGTCTTATTGTACCCTAAATAACCTAGTTCCATCAAAACTACAGGTAGAATATGTTTCGAAAGATACATGCAAAATCGTTGTTTCAGACCGTGAAACGCTCAAATTTGATGTAAAAACTGTTTTTCAAAACATGTCTCCAAATCACTTGAAAATGCGTTTTCTAAGCGAATTACGTGTTTTTAAGGTGTTTTGCAGTAACTTCTATAGTTCAAATCGGCACTCTAGCTGCGCTGGCGAGTGAACACGGAGAGCCTCCAAAAGGTTGTATTCACTAAAAAACAGTGTATTTTGTCATATTGTAGCATAAATAACCTAGTTCCATCGAAACTACAGGTAGATTATGTTTCGAAAGATACATGCAAAATCGTCGTTTCAGACCGTGAAACGCTTAAATATGATGTAAAAACTGTTTTTCAAAACATGTCTCCAAATCACTTGAAAATGCGTTTTCTAAGCGAATTACGTGTTTTTAAGGTGTTTTGCAGTAACTTCTATTGTTCAAATCGGCACTCTAGCTGCACTGGCGAGTGCACCACGGAGTGCCTCCAAAAGGTTGTATTCACTAAAAAACAGTGTATTTTGTCTTATTGTAGCATAAATAACCTAGTTCCATCGAAACTACAGGTAGAATATGTTTCGAAAGCTACATGCAAAATCGTCGTTTCAGACCGTGAAACGCTCAAATATGATGTAAAAACTGTTTCTCAAAACATGTCTCCAAATCACTTGAAAATGCGTTTTCTAAGCGAATTACGTGTTTTTAAGGTGTTTTTCAGTAACTTCTATAGTTCAAATCGGCACTCTAGCTGCGCTGGCGAGTGCACCACGGAGTGCCTCCAGAAGGTTGTATTCACTAAAAAACAGTGTATTTTGTCATATTGTAGCATAAATAACCTAGTTCCATCGAAACTACAGGTAGAATATGTTTCGAAAGATACATGCAAAATCGTCGTTTCAGACCGTGAAACGCTCAAATATGATATAAAAACTGTTTTTCAAAACATGTCTCCAAATCACTTGAAAATGCGTTTTCTAAGCAAATTACGTGTTTTTAAGGTGTTTTGCAGTAACTTCTATAGTTCAAATCGCTACTCTAGCTGCGCTGGCGAGTGCACCACGGAGTGCGTCCAAAAGGTTGTATTCACTAAAAAACAGTGTATTTTGTCATATTGTATCCTAAACAACAAAATTCCATCGAAAGTACCAGTAAAATATGTGTCCAAATGCTACACACAAATCGTTCGTGTCAGACCGTGAAACGCTCAAATATGATGTAAAAACAGTTTTTCAAAACATGTCTCCAAATCACTTGAAAATGCGTTTTCTAAGCGAACTACGTGTTTTTAAGGTGTTTTGCAGTAACTTCTATAGTTCAAATCGGCACTCTAGCTGCGCTGGCGAGTGCACCACGGAGTGCCCCCAAAAGGTTGTATTCACTAAAAACAGTGTATTTTGTCTTATTGTACCCTAAATAACCTAGTTCCAACGAAACTACAGGTAGAATATGTTTCCAAAGATACATGCAAAATCGTCGTTTCAGACAGTTAAACGCTCAAATATGATGTAAAAACTGTTTTTCAAAACATGTCTCCAAATCACTTAAAAATGCGTTTTCTAAGCGAATTGCGTGTTTTTTAGGTGTTTTGCAGTAACTTCTATAGTTCAAATCGGCACTCCAGCTGCGTTGGCGAGTGCTCCACGGAGTAACTCTAAAAGTTGTATTTAAAGAAAATCACTGTATTTTGTCATATTGTATCCCAAATAACAAAATTCCATCGAAAGTACCAGTAAAATATGTGTCCAAATGCTACACACAAATCGTTCGCTTCAGACCGTGAAACGCTCAAATATGATGTAAAAACTGTTTTTCAAAACATGTCTCCAAATTACTTGAAAATGCGTTTTCTAAGCCAATTACGTGTTTTTAAGGTGTTTTGCACTAACTTCTATAGTTCAAATCGGCACTCTAGCGGCGCTGGCGAGTGCTCCACGGAGTAACTCTAAAAGTTGTATTTAAAGAAAATCACTGTATTTTGTCATATTGTATCCTAAATAACAAAATTCCATCGAAAGTACCAGTAAAATATGTGTCCAAATGCTACACACAAATCGTTCGTTTCAGACCGTGAAACGCTGAAATATGATGTAAAAACTGTTTTTCAAAACATGTCTCCAAATCACTTGAAAATGCGTTTTCTAAGCGAATTACGTGTTTTTAAGGTGTTTTGCAGTAACTTCTATTGTTCAAATCGGCACTCTAGCTGCACTGGCGAGTGCACCACGGAGTGCCTCCAAAAGGTTGTATTCACTAAAAAACAGTGTATTTTGTCTTATTGTAGCATAAATAACCTAGTTCCATCGAAACTACAGGTAGAATATGTTTCGAAAGCTACATGCAAAATCGTCGTTTCAGACCGTGAAACGCTCAAATATGATGTAAAAACTGTTTCTCAAAACATGTCTCCAAATCACTTGAAAATGCGTTTTCTAAGCGAATTACGTGTTTTTAAGGTGTTTTTCAGTAACTTCTATAGTTCAAATCGGCACTCTAGCTGCGCTGGCGTGTGAACACGGAGTGCCTCCAAAACGTTGTATTCACTAAAAAACAGTGCATTTTGTCTTATTGTACCCTAAATAACCTAGTTCCATCGAAACTACAGGTAGAATATGTTTCGAAAGATACATGCAAAATCGTCGTTTCAGACCGTGAAACGCTCAAATATGATGTAAAAACTGTTTTTCAAAACATGTCTCCAAATCAATTGAAAATGCGTGTTCTAAGCGAATTACGTGTTTTTAAGGTGTTTTGCAGTAACTTCTATAGTTCAAATCGGCACTCTAGCTGCGCTGGCGAGTGAACACGGAGTGCCTCCAAAAGGTTGTATTCACTAAAAAACAGTGTATTTTGTCATATTGTAGCATAAATAACCCAGTTCCATCGAAACTACAGGTAGAATATGTTTCGAAAGATACATGCAAAATCGTCGTTTCAGACCGTGAAACGCTCAAATATGATGTAAAAACTGTTTTTCAAAACATGTCTCCAAATCACTTGAAAATGCGTTTTCTAAGCGAATTACGTGTTTTTAAGGTGTTTTGCAGTAACTTCTATAGTTCAAATCGGCACTCTAGCTGCGCTGGCGAGTGCACCACGGAGTGCCTCCAAAAGGTTGTATTCGCTAAAAAAACAGTGTATTTTGTCATATTTTAGCATAAATAACCTAGTTCCATCGAAACTACAGGTAGATTATGTTTCGAAAGATACATGCAAAATCGTCGTTTCAGACCGTGAAACGCTCAAATATGATGTAAAAACTGTTTTTAAAACATGTCTCCAAATCACTTGAAAATGCGTTTTCTAAGCGAATTACGTGTTTTTAAGGTGTTTTGCAATAACTTCTATTGTTAAAATCGGCACTCTAGCTGCGCTGGCGAGTGCACCACGGAGTGCCTCCAAAAGGATGTATTCACTAAAAAACAGTGTATTTTGTCTTATTGTAGCATAAATAACCTAGTTCCATCGAAACTACAGGTAGAATATGTTTCGAAAGCTACATGCAAAATCGTCGTTTCAGACCGTGAAACGTTTAAATATGATGTAAAAACTGTTTCTCAAAACATGTCTCCAAATCACTTGAAAATGCGTTTTCTAAGCGAATTACGTGTTTTTAAGGTGTTTTTCAGTAACTTCTATAGTTCAAATCGGCACTCTAGCTGCGCTGGCGAGTGCACCACGGAGTGCCTCCAGAAGGTTGTATTCACTAAAAAACAGTGTATTTTGTCATATTGTAGCATAAATAACCTAGTTCCATCGAAACTACAGGTAGAATATGTTTCGAAAGATACATGCAAAATCGTCGTTTCAGACCGTGAAACGCTCAAATATGATATAAAAACTGTTTTTCAAAACATGTCTCCAAATCACTTGAAAATGCGTTTTCTAAGCAAATTACGTGTTTTTAAGGTGTTTTGCAGTAACTTCTATAGTTCAAATCGGTACTCTAGCTGCGCTGGCGAGTGCACCACGGAGTGCGTCCAAAAGGTTGTATTCACTAAAAAACAGTGTATTTTGTCATATTGTATCCTAAACAACAAAATTCCATCGAAAGTACCAGTAAAATATGTGTCCAAATGCTACACACAAATCGTTCGTGTCAGACCGTGAAACGCTCAAATATGATGTGAAAACTGTTTTTTAAAACATGTCTCCAAATCACTTGAAAATGCGTTTTCTAAGCGAACTACGTGTTGTTAAGGTGTTTTGCAGTAACTTCTATAGTTCAAATCAACACTCTAGCTGCGCTTGCGAGTGCACCACGGAGTGCCTCCAAAAGGTTGTATTCACTAAAACACAGTGTATTTTGTCTTATTGTACCCTAAATAACCTAGTTCCATCGAAACTACAGGTAGAATATGTTTCCAAAGATACATGCAAAATCGTCGTTTCAGACCGTGAAACGCTCAAATATGATGTAAAAACTGTTTCTCAAAACATGTCTCCAAATCACATGAAAATGCGTTTTCTAAACGAATTACGTGTTTTTTAAGGTGTTTTGCAGTAACTTCTATAGTTCAAATCGGCACTCTAGCTGCGCTGGCGAGTGCACCACGGAGTGCCTCCAAAAGGTAGTATTCACTAAAAAACAGTGTATTTTGTCATATTGTAGCATAAATAACCCAGTTCCATCAAAAGTACAGGTAGAATATGTTTCGAAAGAAACATGCAAAATCGTCGTTTCAGACCGTGAAACGCTCAAATATGATGTAAAAACTGTTTCTCAAAACATGTTTCCAAATCACTTGAAACTGCGTTTTCTAAGCGAATTACTTGTTTTTAAGGTGTTTTGCAGTAACTTCTATTGTTCAAATCGGCACTCTAGCTGCGCTGGCGAGTGCACCACGGAGTGCCTCCAAAAGGTTGTATTCACTAAAAAACAGTGTATTTTGTCTTATTGTACCCTAAATAACCTAGTTCCATCGAAACTACAGGTAGAATATGTTTCCAAAGATACATGCAAAATCGTCGTTTCAGACCGTGAAACGCTCAAATATGATGTAAAAACTGTTTCTCAAAACATGTCTCCAAATCACTTGAAAATGCGTTTTCTAAGCGAATTACGTGTTTTTAAGGTGTTTTGCAGTAACTTCTATAGTTCAAATCGGCACTCTAGCTGCGCTGGCGAGTGCACCACGGAGTGCCTCCAAAAGGTTGTATTCACTAAAAAAACAGTGTATTTTGTCATATTGTAGCATAATTAACCTAGTTCCATCGAAACTACAGGTAGAATATGCTTCGAAAGATACATGCAAAATCGTCGTTTCAGACCGTGAAACGCTCAAATATGATGTAAAAACTGTTTTTCAAAACATGTCTCCAAATCACTTGAAACTGCGTTTTCTAAGCGAATTACGTGTTTTTAAGGTGTTTTGCAGTAACTACTATTGTTCAAATCGGCACTCTAGCTGCGCTGGCGAGTGCACCACGGAGTGCCTCCAAAAGGTTGTATTCACTAAAAAACAGTGTATTTTGTCATATTGTAGCATAAATAACCTAGTTCCATCGAAACTACAGGTAGAATATGTTTCGAAAGATACATGCAAAATCGTCGTTTCAGACCGTGAAACGCTCAAATATGATGTAAAAACTGTTTCTCAAAACATGTCTCCAAATCACTTGAAAATGCGTTTTCTAAGCGAATTACGTGTTTTTAAGGTGTTTTGCAGTAACTTCTATAGTTCAAATCGGCACTCTAGCTGCGCTGGCGAGTGCACCACGGAGTGCCTCCAAAAGGTTGTATTCACTAAAAAACAGTGTATTTTGTCATATTGTAGCATAAATAACCTAGTTCCATCGAAACTACAGGTAGAATATGTTTCCAAAGCTACATGCAAAATCGTCGTTTCAGACAGTGAAACGCTCAAATATGATGTAAAAACTGTTTTTCAAAACATGTCTCCAAATCACTTGAAAATGCGTTTTCTAAGCGAATTGCGTGTTTTTTAGGTGTTTTGCAGTAACTTCTATAGTTCAAATCGGCACTCCAGCTGCGCTGGCGAGTGCTCCACGGAGTAACTCTAAAAGTTGTATTTAAAGAAAATCACTGTATTTTGTCATATTGTATCCTAAATAACAAAATTCCATCGAAAGTACCAGTAAAATATGTGTCCAAATGCTACACACAAATAGTTCGTTTCAGACCGTGAAACGCTCAAATATGATGTAAAAACTGTTTCTCAAAACATGTTTCCAAATCACTTGAAACTGCGTTTTCTAAGCGAATTACGTGTTTTTAAGGTGTTTTGCAGTAACTTCTATTGTTCAAATCGGCACTCTAGCTGCGCTGGCGAGTGCACCACGGAGTGCCTCCAAAAGGTTGTATTCACTAAAAAACAGTGTATTTTGTCTTATTGTACCCTAAATAACCTAGTTCCATCGAAACTACAGGTAGAATATGTTTCCAAAGATACATGCAAAATCGTCGTTTCAGACCGTGAAACGCTCAAATATGATGTAAAAACTGTTTCTCAAAACATGTCTCCAAATCACTTGAAAATGCGTTTTCTAAGCGAATTACGTGTTTTTAAGGTGTTTTGCAGTAACTTCTATAGTTCAAATCGGCACTCTAGCTGCGCTGGCGAGTGCACCACGGAGTGCCTCCAAAAGGTTGTATTCACTAAAAAAACAGTGTATTTTGTCATATTGTAGCATAATTAACCTAGTTCCATCGAAACTACAGGTAGAATATGCTTCGAAAGATACATGCAAAATCGTCGTTTCAGACCGTGAAACGCTCAAATATGATGTAAAAACTGTTTTTCAAAACATGTCTCCAAATCACTTGAAACTGCGTTTTCTAAGCGAATTACGTGTTTTTAAGGTGTTTTGCAGTAACTACTATTGTTCAAATCGGCACTCTAGCTGCGCTGGCGAGTGCACCACGGAGTGCCTCCAAAAGGTTGTATTCACTAAAAAACAGTGTATTTTGTCATATTGTAGCATAAATAACCTAGTTCCATCGAAACTACAGGTAGAATATGTTTCGAAAGATACATGCAAAATCGTCGTTTCAGACCGTGAAACGCTCAAATATGATGTAAAAACTGTTTCTCAAAACATGTCTCCAAATCACTTGAAAATGCGTTTTCTAAGCGAATTACGTGTTTTTAAGGTGTTTTGCAGTAACTTCTATAGTTCAAATCGGCACTCTAGCTGCGCTGGCGAGTGCACCACGGAGTGCCTCCAAAAGGTTGTATTCACTAAAAAACAGTGTATTTTGTCATATTGTAGCATAAATAACCTAGTTCCATCGAAACTACAGGTAGAATATGTTTCCAAAGCTACATGCAAAATCGTCGTTTCAGACAGTGAAACGCTCAAATATGATGTAAAAACTGTTTTTCAAAACATGTCTCCAAATCACTTGAAAATGCGTTTTCTAAGCGAATTGCGTGTTTTTTAGGTGTTTTGCAGTAACTTCTATAGTTCAAATCGGCACTCCAGCTGCGCTGGCGAGTGCTCCACGGAGTAACTCTAAAAGTTGTATTTAAAGAAAATCACTGTATTTTGTCATATTGTATCCTAAATAACAAAATTCCATCGAAAGTACCAGTAAAATATGTGTCCAAATGCTACACACAAATAGTTCGTTTCAGACCGTGAAACGCTCAAATATGATGTAAAAACTGTTTTTCAAAACATGTCTCCAAATTACTTGAAAATGCGTTTTCTAAGCCAATTACGTGTTTTTAAGGTGTTTTGCAGTAACTTCTATAGTTCAAATCGGCACTCTAGCTGCGCTGGCGAGTGCTCCACGGAGTAACTCTAAAAGTTGTATTTAAAGAAAATCACTGTGTTTTGTCATATTGTATCCTAAATAACAAAATTCCATCGAAAGTACCAGTAAAATATGTGTCCAAATGCTACACACAAATCGTTCGTTTCAGACCGTAAAACGCTCAAATATGATGTAAAATCTGTTTTTCAAAACATGTCTCCAAATCACTTGAAAATGCGTTTTCTAAGCGAATTACGTGTTTTTAAGGTGTTTTGCATTAACTTCTATAGTTCAAATCGGCACTCTAGCTGCGCTGGCGGGTGAACACGGAGTGCCTCCAAAAGGTTGTATTCACTAAAAAACAGTGTATTTTGTCTTGTTGTACCCTAAATAATCTAGTTCCATCGAAACTACAGGTAGAATATGTTTCGAAAGATACATGCAAAATCGTCGTTTCAGACCGTGAAACGCTCAAATATGATGTAAAACTGTTTCTCAAAACATGTCTCCAAATCACTTGAAAATGCGTTTTCTAAGCGAATTACGTGTTTTTAAGGTGTTTTGCAGTAACTTCTATAGTTCAAATCGGCACTCTAGCTGCGCTGGCGAGTGCACCACGGAGTGCCTCCAAAAGGTTGTATTCACTAAAAAAACAGTGTATTTTGTCATATTGTAGCATAAATAACCTAGTTCCATCGAAACTACAGGTAGAATATGTTTTGAAAGATACATGCAAAATCGTCGTTTCAGACCGTGAAACGCTCAAATATGATGTAAAAACTGTTTTTCAAAACATGTCTCCAAATCACTTGAAACTGCGTTTTCTAAGCGAATTACGTGTTTTTAAGGTGTTTTGCAGTAACTTCTATTGTGCAAATCGGCACTCTAGCTGCGCTGGCGAGTGCACCACGGAGTGCCTCCAAAAGGTTGTATTCACTAAAAAACAGTGTATTTTGTCATATTGTAGCATAAATAACCTAGTTCCATCGAAACTACAGGTAGAATATGTTTCGAAAGATACATGCAAAATCGTCGTTTCAGACCGTGAAACGCTCAAATATGATGTAAAAACTGTTTCTCAAAACATGTCTCCAAATCACTTGAAATTGCGTTTTCTAAGCGAATTACGTGTTTTTAAGGTGTTTTGCAGTAACTTCTATAGTTCAAATCGGCACTCTAGCTGCGCTGGCGAGTGCACCACGGAGTGCCTCCAAAAGGTTGTATTCACTAAAAAACAGTGTATTTTGTCATATTGTAGCATAAATAACCTAGTTCCATCGAAACTACAGGTAGAATATGTTTCGAAAGATACATGCAAAATCGTCTTTTCAGACCGTGAAAGGCTCAAATATGATGTAAAAACTGTTTTTCAAAACATGTCTCCAAATCACTTAAAAATGCGTTTTCTAAGCGAATTACGTGTTTTTAAGGTGTTTTGCAGTAACTTCTATAGTTCAAATCGGCACTCTAGTTGCGCTGGCGAGTGCACCACGGAGTGCGTCCAATAGGTTTTATTCACTAAAAAACAGCGTATTTTGTAACACTGTATCCTAAACAACAAAATTACATCGAAAGTACCAGTAAAATATGTGTCTAAATGCTACACACAAATCGTTCGTGTCAGACCGTGAAACGCTCAAATATGATGTAAAAACAGTTTTTCAAAACATGTCTCCAAATCACTTGAAAATGCGTTTTCTAAGCGAACTACGTGTTTTTAAGGTGTTTTGCAGTAACTTCTATAGTTCAAATCGGCACTCTAGCTGCGCTGGCGAGTGCACCACGGAGTGCCTCCAAAAGGTTGTATTTACTAAAAAACAGTGTATTTTGTCTTATTGTACCCTAAATAACCTAGTTCCATCGAAACTACAGGTAGAATATGTTTCGAAAGATACATGCAAAATCGTCGTTTCAGACCGTGAAACGCTCAAATATGATGTAAAAACTGTTTTTCAAAACATGTCTCCAAATCACTTGAAAATGCGTTTTCTAAGCGAATTACGTGTTTTTAAGGTGTTTTGCAGTAACTTCTATAGTTCAAATCGGCACTCTAGCTGCGCTGGCGAGTGAACACGGAGAGCCTCCAAAAGGTTGTATTCACTAAAAAACAGTGTATTTTGTCTTATTGTACCCTAAATAACCTAGTCCCATCGAAACTACAGGTAGAATATATTTCGAAAATACATGCAAAATCGTCGTTTCATACCGTGAAACGCTCAAATATGATGTAAAAACTGTTTTTCAAAACATGTCTCCAAATCACTTGAAAATGCGTTTTCTAAACGAATTACGTGTTTTTTAAGGTGTTTTGCAGTAACTTCTATAGTTCAAATCGGCACTCTAGCTGCGCTGGCGAGTGCACCACGGAGTGCCTCCAAAAGGTTGTATTCACTAAAAAACAGTGTATTTTGTCATATTGTAGCATAAATAACCCAGTTCCATCAAAACTACAGGTAGAATATATTTTGAAAGATACATGCAAAATCGTCGTTGCAGACCGTGAAACGCTCAAATATGATGTAAAAACTGTTTTTCAAAACATGTCTCCAAATCACTTGAAACTGCGTTTTCTAAGCGAATTACGTGTTTTTAAGGTGTTTTGCAGTAACTTCTATTGTTCAAATCGGTACTCTAGCTGCGCTGGCGAGTGCACCACGGAGTGCCTCCAAAAGGTTGTATTCACTAAAAAACTGTGTATTTTGTCTTATTGTACCCTAAATAACCTTGTTCCATCGAAACTACAGGTAGAATATGTTTCCAAAGATACATGCAAAATCGTGGTTTCAGACCGTGAAACGCTCAAATATGATGTAAAAACTGTTTCTCAAAACATGTCTCCAAATCACTTGAAAATGCGTTTTCTAAGCGAATTACGTGTTTTTAAGGTGTTTTGCAGTAACTTCTATAGTTCAAATCGGCACTCTAGCTGCGCTGGCGAGTGCACCACGGAGTGCCTCCAAAAGGTTGTATTCACTAAAAAAACAGTGTATTTTGTCATATTGTAGCATAAATAACCTAGTTCCATCGAAACTACAGGTAGAATATGTTTCGAAAAATACATGCAAAATCGTCGTTTCAAACCGTGAAACGCTCAAATATGATGTAAAAACTGTTTTTCAAAACATGTCTCCAAATCACTTGAAACTGCGTTTTCTAAGCGAATTACGTGTTTTTTAGGTGTTTTGCAGTAACTTCTATAGTTCAAATCGACACTCTAGCTGCGCTGGCGAGTGCTCCACGGAGTAACTCTAAAAGTTGTATTTAAAGAAAATCACTGTATTTTGTCATATTGTATCCTAAATAACAAAATTCCATCGAAAGTACCATTAAAATGTGTCCAAATGCTACACACAAATCGTTCGTTTCAGACCGTGAAACGCTTAAATATGATGTAAAAACTGTTTTTCAAAACATGTCTCCAAATTACTTAAAAATGCATTTTCTAAGCTAATTACGTGTTTTTAAGGTGTTTTGCAGTAACTTCTATAGTTCAAATCGGCACTCTAGCTGCGCTGGCGGGTGAACACGGAGTGCCTCCAAAAGGTTGTATTCACTAAAAAACAGTGTATTTTGTCTTATTGTACCCTAAATAACCTAGTTCCATCGAAACTACAGGTAGAATATGTTTCGAAAGATACATGCAAAATCGTCGTTTCAGACCGTGAAACGCTCAAATATGATGTAAAAACTGTTTCTCAAAACATGTCTCCAAATCACTTGAAAATGCGTTTTCTAAGCGAATTACGTGTTTTTAAGGTGTTTTGCAGTAACTTCTATAGTTCAAATCGGTACTCTAGCTGCGCTGGCGGGTGAACACGGAGTGCCTCCAAAAGGTTGTATTCACTAAAAAACAGTGTATTTTGTCTTATTGTACCCTAAATAACCTAGTTCCATCGAAACTACAGGTAGAATATGTTTCGAAAGATACATGCAAAATCGTCGTTTCAGACCGTGAAACGCTCAAATATGATGTAAAAACTGTTTTTCAAAACATGTCTCCAAATCACTTGAAAATGCGTTTTCTAAACGAATTACGTGTTTTTAAGGTGTTTTGCAGTAATTTCTATTGTTCAAATCGGCACTCTAGCTGCGCTGGCGAGTGCACCACGGAGTGCGTCCAATAGGTTGTATTCAATAAAAAACAGCGTATTTTGTAATATTGTATCCTAAACAACAAAATTCCATCGAAAGTACCAGTAAAATATGTGTCTAAATGCTACACACAAATCGTTCGTGTCAGACCGTGAAACACTCAAATATGATGTAAAAACTGTTTTTCAAAACATGTCTCCAAATCACTTGAAAATTGCGTTTACTAAGCGAATTACGTGTTTTTAAGGTGTTTTGCAGTAACTTCTATAGTTCAAATCGGTACACTAGCTGCGCTGGCGAGTGCACCACGGAGTGCGTCCAAAAGGTTGTATTCACTAAAAAACAGTTTATTTTGTCATATTGTATCCTAAACAACAAAATTCCATCGAAAGTACCAGTAAAATATGTGTCTAAATGCTACACACAAATCGTTCGTGTCAGACCGTGAAACACTCAAATATGATGTAAAAACTGTTTCTCAAAACATGTCTCCAAATCACTTGAAATTGCGTTTTCTAAGCGAATTACGTGTTTTTAAGGTGTTTTGCAGTAACTTCTATAGTTCAAATCGGCACTCTAGCTGCGCTGGCGAGTGCACCACGGAGTGCCTCCAAAAGGTTGTATTCACTAAAAAACAGTGTATTTTGTCATATTGTAGCATAAATAACCTAGTTCCATCGAAACTACAGGTAGAATATGTTTCGAAAGATACATGCAAAATCGTCTTTTCAGACCGTGAAAGGCTCAAATATGATGTAAAAACTGTTTTTCAAAACATGTCTCCAAATCACTTAAAAATGCGTTTTCTAAGCGAATTACGTGTTTTTAAGGTGTTTTGCAGTAACTTCTATAGTTCAAATCGGCACTCTAGTTGCGCTGGCGAGTGCACCACGGAGTGCGTCCAATAGGTTTTATTCACTAAAAAACAGCGTATTTTGTAACATTGTATCCTAAACAACAAAATTCCATCGAAAGTACCAGTAAAATATGTGTCTAAATGCTACACACAAATCGTTCGTGTCAGACCGTGAAACGCTCAAATATGATGTAAAAACAGTTTTTCAAAACATGTCTCCAAATCACTTGAAAATGCGTTTTCTAAGCGAACTACGTGTTTTTAAGGTGTTTTGCAGTAACTTCTATAGTTCAAATCGGCACTCTAGCTGCGCTGGCAAATGCACCACGGAGTGCCTCCAAAAGGTTGTATTCACTAAAAAACAGTGTATTTTGTCTTATTGTACCCTAAATAACCTAGTTCCATCGAAACTACAGGTAGAATATGTTTCGAAAGATACATGCAAAATCGTCGTTTCAGACCGTGAAACGCTCAAATATGATGTAAAAACTGTTTTTCAAAACATGTCTCCAAATCACTTGAAAATGCGTTTTCTAAGCGAATTACGTGTTTTTAAGGTGTTTTGCAGTAACTTCTATAGTTCAAATCGGCACTCTAGCTGCGCTGGCGAGTGAACACGGAGAGCCTCCAAAAGGTTGTATTCACTAAAAAACAGTGTATTTTGTCTTATTGTACCCTAAATAACCTAGTCCCATCGAAACTACAGGTAGAATATATTTCGAAAATACATGCAAAATCGTCGTTTCATACCGTGAAACGCTCAAATATGATGTAAAAACTGTTTTTCAAAACATGTCTCCAAATCACTTGAAAATGCGTTTTCTAAACGAATTACGTGTTTTTTAAGGTGTTTTGCAGTAACTTCTATAGTTCAAATCGGCACTCTAGCTGCGCTGGCGAGTGCACCACGGAGTGCCTCCAAAAGGTTGTATTCACTAAAAAACAGTGTATTTTGTCATATTGTAGCATAAATAACCCAGTTCCATCAAAACTACAGGTAGAATATATTTTGAAAGATACATGCAAAATCGTCGTTTCAGACCGTGAAACGCTCAAATATGATGTAAAAACTGTTTTTCAAAACATGTCTCCAAATCACTTGAAACTGCGTTTTCTAAGCGAATTACGTGTTTTTAAGGTGTTTTGCAGTAACTTCTATTGTTCAAATCGGTACTCTAGCTGCGCTGGCGAGTGCACCACGGAGTGCCTCCAAAAGGTTGTATTCACTAAAAAACTGTGTATTTTGTCTTATTTTACCCTAAATAACCTTGTTCCATCGAAACTACAGGTAGAATATGTTTCCAAAGATACATGCAAAATCGTGGTTTCAGACCGTGAAACGCTCAAATATGATGTAAAAACTGTTTCTCAAAACATGTCTCCAAATCACTTGAAAATGCGTTTTCTAAGCGAATTACGTGTTTTTAAGGTGTTTTGCAGTAACTTCTATAGTTCAAATCGGCACTCTAGCTGCGCTGGCGAGTGCACCACGGAGTGCCTCCAAAAGGTTGTATTCACTAAAAAAACAGTGTATTTTGTCATATTGTAGCATAAATAACCTAGTTCCATCGAAACTACAGTTAGAATATGTTTCGAATAATACATGCAAAATCGTCGTTTCAGACCGTGAAACGCTCAAATATGATGTAAAAACTGTTTTTCAAAACATGTCTCCAAATCACTTGAAACTGCGTTTTCTAAGCGAATTACGTGTTTTTTAGGTGTTTTGCAGTAACTTCTATAGTTCAAATCGACACTCTAGCTGCGCTGGCGAGTGCTCCACGGAGTAACTCTAAAAGTTGTATTTAAAGAAAATCACTGTATTTTGTCATATTGTATCCTAAATAACAAAATTCCATCGAAAGTACCATTAAAATATGTGTCCAAATGCTACACACAAATCGTTCGTTTCAGACCGTGAAACGCTTAAATATGATGTAAAAACTGTTTTTCAAAACATGTCTCCAAATTACTTAAAAATGCATTTTCTAAGCTAATTACGTGTTTTTAAGGTGTTTTGCAGTAACTTCTATAGTTCAAATCGGCACTCTAGCTGCGCTGGCGGGTGAACACGGAGTGCCTCCAAAAGGTTGTATTCACTAAAAAACAGTGTATTTTGTCTTATTGTACCCTAAATAACCTAGTTCCATCGAAACTACAGGTAGAATATGTTTCGAAAGATACATGCAAAATCGTCGTTTCAGACCGTGAAACGCTCAAATATGATGTAAAAACTGTTTCTCAAAACATGTCTCCAAATCACTTGAAAATGCGTTTTCTAAGCGAATTACGTGTTTTTAAGGTGTTTTGCAGTAACTTCTATAGTTCAAATCGGTACTCTAGCTGCGCTGGCGGGTGAACACGGAGTGCCTCCAAAAGGTTGTATTCACTAAAAAACAGTGTATTTTGTCTTATTGTACCCTAAATAACCTAGTTCCATCGAAACTACAGGTAGAATATGTTTCGAAAGATACATGCAAAATCGTCGTTTCAGACCGTGAAACGCTCAAATATGATGTAAAAACTGTTTTTCAAAACATGTCTCCAAATCACTTGAAAATGCGTTTTCTAAACGAATTACGTGTTTTTAAGGTGTTTTGCAGTAATTTCTATTGTTCAAATCGGCACTCTAGCTGCGCTGGCGAGTGCACCACGGAGTGCGTCCAATAGGTTGTATTCAATAAAAAACAGCGTATTTTGTAATATTGTATCCTAAACAACAAAATTCCATCGAAAGTACCAGTAAAATATGTGTCTAAATGCTACACACAAATCGTTCGTGTCAGACCGTGAAACACTCAAATATGATGTAGAAACTGTTTTTCAAAACATGTCTCCAAATCACTTGAAAATTGCGTTTACTAAGCGAATTACGTGTTTTTAAGGTGTTTTGCAGTAACTTCTATAGTTCAAATCGGTACACTAGCTGCGCTGGCGAGTGCACCACGGAGTGCGTCCAATAGGTTGTATTCACTAAAAAACAGTTTATTTTGTCATATTGTATCCTAAACAACAAAATTCCATCGAAAGTACCAGTAAAATATGTGTCTAAATGCTACACACAAATCGTTCGTGTCAGACCGTGAAACACTCAAATATGATGTAAAAACTGTTTCTCAAAACATGTCTCCAAATCACTTGAAATTGCGTTTTCTAAGCGAATTACGTGTTTTTAAGGTGTTTTGCAGTAACTTCTATAGTTCAAATCGGCACTCTAGCTGCGCTGGCGAGTGCACCACGGAGTGCCTCCAAAAGGTTGTATTCACTAAAAAACAGTGTATTTTGTCATATTGTAGCATAAATAACCTAGTTCCATCGAAACTACAGGTAGATTATGTTTCGAAAGATACATGCAAAATCGTCTTTTCAGACCGTGAAAGGCTCAAATATGATGTAAAAACTGTTTTCCAAAACATGTCTCCAAATCACTTAAAAATGCGTTTTCTAAGCGAATTACGTGTTTTTAAGGTGTTTTGCAGTAACTTCTATAGTTCAAATCGGCACTCTAGTTGCGCTGGCGAGTGCACCACGGAGTGCGTCCAATAGGTTTTATTCACTAAAAAACAGCGTATTTTGTAACATTGTATCCTAAACAACAAAATTCCATCGAAAGTACCAGTAAAATATGTGTCTAAATGCTACACACAAATCGTTCGTGTCAGACCGTGAAACGCTCAAATATGATGTAAAAACAGTTTTTCAAAACATGTCTCCAAATCACTTGAAAATGCGTTTTCTAAGCGAACTACGTGTTTTTAAGGTGTTTTGCAGTAACTTCTATAGTTCAAATCGGCACTCTAGCTGCGCTGGCAAATGCACCACGGAGTGCCTCCAAAAGGTTGTATTCACTAAAAAACAGTGTATTTTGTCTTATTGTACCCTAAATAACCTAGTTCCATCGAAACTACAGGTAGAATATGTTTCGAAAATACATGCAAAATCGTCGTTTCAGACCGTGAAACGCTCAAATATGATGTAAAAACTGTTTTTCAAAACATGTCTCCAAATCACTTGAAAATGCGTTTTCTAAGCGAATTACGTGTTTTTAAGGTGTTTTGCAGTAACTTCTATAGTTCAAATCGGCACTCTAGCTGCGCTGGCGAGTGAACACGGAGAGCCTCCAAAAGGTTGTATTCACTAAAAAACAGTGTATTTTGTCTTATTGTACCCTAAATAACCTAGTCCCATCGAAACTACAGGTAGAATATATTTCGAAAATACATGCAAAATCGTCGTTTCATACCGTGAAACGCTCAAATATGATGTAAAAACTGTTTTTCAAAACATGTCTCCAAATCACTTGAAAATGCGTTTTCTAAACGAATTACGTGTTTTTTAAGGTGTTTTGCAGTAACTTCTATAGTTCAAATCGGCACTCTAGCTGCGCTGGCGAGTGCACCACGGAGTGCCTCCAAAAGGTTGTATTCACTAAAAAACAGTGTATTTTGTCATATTGTAGCATAAATAACCCAGTTCCATCAAAACTACAGGTAGAATATATTTTGAAAGATACATGCAAAATCGTCGTTTCAGACCGTGAAACGCTCAAATATGATGTAAAAACTGTTTTTCAAAACATGTCTCCAAATCACTTGAAACTGCGTTTTCTAAGCGAATTACGTGTTTTTAAGGTGTTTTGCAGTAACTTCTATTGTTCAAATCGGTACTCTAGCTGCGCTGGCGAGTGCACCACGGAGTGCCTCCAAAAGGTTGTATTCACTAAAAAACTGTGTATTTTGTCTTATTGTACCCTAAATAACCTTGTTCCATCGAAACTACAGGTAGAATATGTTTCCAAAGATACATGCAAAATCGTGGTTTCAGACCGTGAAACGCTCAAATATGATGTAAAAACTGTTTCTCAAAACATGTCTCCAAATCACTTGAAAATGCGTTTTCTAAGCGAATTACGTGTTTTTAAGGTGTTTTGCAGTAACTTCTATAGTTCAAATCGGCACTCTAGCTGCGCTGGCGAGTGCACCACGGAGTGCCTCCAAAAGGTTGTATTCACTAAAAAAACAGTGTATTTTGTCATATTGTAGCATAAATAACCTAGTTCCATCGAAACTACAGGTAGAATATGTTTCGAATAATACATGCAAAATCGTCGTTTCAGACCGTGAAACGCTCAAATATGATGTAAAAACTGTTTTTCAAAACATGTCTCCAAATCACTTGAAACTGCGTTTTCTAAGCGAATTACGTGTTTTTTAGGTGTTTTGCAGTAACTTCTATAGTTCAAATCGACACTCTAGCTGCGCTGGCGAGTGCTCCACGGAGTAACTCTAAAAGTTGTATTTAAAGAAAATCACTGTATTTTGTCATATTGTATCCTAAATAACAAAATTCCATCGAAAGTACCATTAAAATATGTGTCCAAATGCTACACACAAATCGTTCGTTTCAGACCGTGAAACGCTTAAATATGATGTAAAAACTGTTTTTCAAAACATGTCTCCAAATTACTTAAAAATGCATTTTCTAAGCTAATTACGTGTTTTTAAGGTGTTTTGCAGTAACTTCTATAGTTCAAATCGGCACTCTAGCTGCGCTGGCGGGTGAACACGGAGTGCCTCCAAAAGGTTGTATTCACTAAAAAACAGTGTATTTTGTCTTATTGTACCCTAAATAACCTAGTTCCATCGAAACTACAGGTAGAATATGTTTCGAAAGATACATGCAAAATCGTCGTTTCAGACCGTGAAACGCTCAAATATGATGTAAAAACTGTTTCTCAAAACATGTCTCCAAATCACTTGAAAATGCGTTTTCTAAGCGAATTACGTGTTTTTAAGGTGTTTTGCAGTAACTTCTATAGTTCAAATCGGTACTCTAGCTGCGCTGGCGGGTGAACACGGAGTGCCTCCAAAAGGTTGTATTCACTAAAAAACAGTGTATTTTGTCTTATTGTACCCTAAATAACCTAGTTCCATCGAAACTACAGGTAGAATATGTTTCGAAAGATACATGCAAAATCGTCGTTTCAGACCGTGAAACGCTCAAATATGATGTAAAAACTGTTTTTCAAAACATGTCTCCAAATCACTTGAAAATGCGTTTTCTAAACGAATTACGTGTTTTTAAGGTGTTTTGCAGTAATTTCTATTGTTCAAATCGGCACTCTAGCTGCGCTGGCGAGTGCACCACGGAGTGCCTCCAAAAGGTTATATTCACTAAAAAACAGTGTATTTTGTCATATTGTAGCATAAATAACCTAGTTCCATCGAAACTACAGGTAGAATATGTTTCGAAAGATACATGCAAAATCGTCGTTTCAGACCGTGAAACGCTCAAATATGATGTAAAAACTGTTTCTCAAAACATGTCTCCAAATCACTTGAAAATGCGTTTTCTAAGCGAATTACGTGTTTTTAAGGTGTTTTGCAGTAACTTCTATAGTTCAAATCGGTACTCTAGCTGCGCTGGCGAGTGCACCACGGAGTGCGTCCAATAGGTTGTATTCAATAAAAAACAGCGTATTTTGTAATATTGTATCCTAAACAACAAAATTCCATCGAAAGTACCAGTAAAATATGTGTCTAAATGCTACACACAAATCGTTCGTGTCAGACCGTGAAACACTCAAATATGATGTAAAAACTGTTTTTCAAAACATGTCTCCAAATCACTTGAAAATTGCGTTTACTAAGCGAATTACGTGTTTTTAAGGTGTTTTGCAGTAACTTCTATAGTTCAAATCGGTACACTAGCTGCGCTGGCGAGTGCACCACGGAGTGCGTCCAAAAGGTTGTATTCACTAAAAAACAGTTTATTTTGTCATATTGTATCCTAAACAACAAAATTCCTTTGAAAGTACCAGTAAAATATGTGTCCAAATGCTACACACAAATCGTTCGTGTCAGACCGTGAAATGCTCAAATATGATGTAAAAACTGTATTTCAAAACATGTCTCCAAATCACTTGAAAATGCGTTTTCTAAGCGAATTACGTGTTTTTAAGGTGTTTTGCAGTAACTTCTATAGTTCAAATCGGCACTCTAGCTGCGCTGGCGAGTGCACCACGGAGTGCGTCCAAAAGGTTGTATTCACTAAAAAACAGTGTATTTTGTCATAGTGTATCCTAAACAACAAAATTCCAACGAAAGTACCAGTAAAATATGTGTCCAAATGCTACACTCAAATCGTTCGTGTCAGACCGTGAAACGCTCAAATATGATGTAAAAACTGTTTTTTAAAACATGTCTCCAAATCACTTGAAAATGCGTTTTCTAAGCGAACTACGTGTTGTTAGGTGTTTTGCAGTAACTTCTATAGTTCAAATCGGCACTCTAGCTGCGCTGGCGAGTGCACCACGGAGTGCCTAAAAAAAGGTTGTATTCACTAAAAAACAGTGTATTTTGTCATATTGTGGCATAAATAACCCAGTTCCATCGAAACTACAGGTAGAATATGTTTCGAAAGATACATCCAAAATCGTCGTTTCAGACCGTGAAACGCTCAAATATGATGTAAAAACTGGTTTTCAAAACATGTCTCCAAATCACTTGAAAATGCGTTTTCTAAGCGAATTACGTATTTTTAGGGTGTTTTGCAGTAACTTCTATAGTTCAAATCGGCACTCTAGCTGCGCTGGCGAGTGCACCACGGAGTGCCTCCAAAAGCTTGTATTCACTAAATATCAGTGTATTTGGTCTTATTGTAGCCTAAATAACCAAGTGCCATCGAAACTACAGGTAGAATATGTTTCCAAAGTATACATACAAAATCGTCGTTTCAGACCGTGAAATGTACAAAACTGATGTAAAAACTGTTTCTCAAAACATGTCTCCAAATCACTTGAAAATGCGTTTTCTAAGCGAATTACGTGTTTTTAGGGTGTTTTGCAGTAACTTCTATAGTTCAAATCGGCACTCTAGCTGCGCTGGCGAGTGCACCACGGAGTGCCTCCAAAAGCTTGTATTCACTAAATATCAGTGTATTTGGTCTTATTGTAGCCTAAATAACCAAGTGCCATCGAAACTACAGGTAAAATATGTTTTCAAAGTATACATATAAAATCGTCGTTTCAGACCGTGAAACGTTCAAATCTGATGTAAAAACTGTTTCCCAAAACATGTCTCCAAATCACTTGAAAATGCGTTTTCTAAGCGAATTACGTGTTTTTCGGGTGTTTTGCAGTAACTTCTATAGCTCAAATCGGCACGCTAGCTGCGCTGGCGAGTGCACCACGGAGTGCCTCCAAAAGTTTGTATTCACTAAAAATCAGTGTATTTCGTCTTATTGTAGCCTAAATAACCAAGTGCCATCGAAACTACAGGTAGAATATGTTTCCAAAGTATACATACAAAATCGTCGTTTCAGACCGTGAAACGTTCAAATCTGATGTAAAAACTGTTTCTCAAAACATATCTCCAAATCACTTGAAAATGCGTTTTCTAAGCGAATTACGTGTTTTTAGGGTGTTTTGCAGTAACTTCTATAGGTCAAATCGGCACTCTAGCTGCGCTGGCAAGTGCACCACGGAGTGCCTCCAAAAGCTTGTATTCACTAAAAATCAATGTATTCCGTCTTATTGTAGCCTAAATAACCAAGTGCCATCGAAACTACAGGTAGAATATGTTTCAAAAGTATACATACAAAATCGTCGTTTCAGACCGTGAAAAGTTCAAAACTGATGTAAAAACTGTTTCTCAAAACATGTCTCCAAATCACTTGAAAATACGTTTTCTAAGCGAATTACGTGTTTTTAGGGTGTTTTGCAGTAACTTCTATAGTTCAAATCGGCACTCTAGATGCGCTGGCGAGTGCACCACGGAGTGCCTCCAAAAGGTTGTATTCACTAAAAAACAGTGTATTTTGTCTTATTGTACCCTAAATAACCTAGTTCCAACGAAACTACAGGTAGAATATGTTTCCAAAGATACATGCAAAATCGTCGTTTCAGACAGTTAAACGCTCAAATATGATGTAAAACTGTTTTTCAAAACATGTCTCCATATCACTTAAAAATGCGTTTTCTAAGCGAATTGCGTGTTTTTTAGGTATTTTGCAGTAACTTCTATAGTTCAAATCGGCACTCCAGCTGCGCTGGCGAGTGCTCCACGGAGTAACTCTAAAAGTTGTATTTAAAGAAAATCACTGTATTTTGTCATATTGTATCCTAAATAACAAAATTCCATCGAAAGTACCAGTAAAATATGTGTCCAAATGCTACACACAAATCGTTCGTTTCAGACCGTGAAAGGCTCAAATATGATGTAAAAACAGTTTTTCAAAACATGTCTCCAAATCACTTGAAAATGCGTTTTCTAAGCGAACTACGTGTTTTTAAGGTGTTTTGCAGTAACTTCTATAGTTCAAATCGGCACTCTAGCTGCGCTGGCGAGTGCACCACGGAGTGCCTCCAAAATGTTGTATTCACTAAAAAACAGTGTATTTTGTCTTATTGTACCCTAAATAACCTAGTTCCAACGAAACTACAGGTAGAATATGTTTCCAAAGATACATGCAAAATCGTCGTTTCAGACAGTTAAACGCTCAAATATGATGTAAAACTGTTTTTCAAAACATGTCTCCATATCACTTAAAAATGCGTTTTCTAAGCGAATTGCGTGTTTTTTAGGTATTTTGCAGTAACTTCTATAGTTCAAATCGGCACTCCAGCTGCGCTGGCGAGTGCTCCACGGAGTAACTCTAAAAGTTGTATTTAAAGAAAATCACTGTATTTTGTCATATTGTATCCCTAATAACAAAATTCTATCAAAAGTACCAGTAAAATATGTGTCCAAATGCTACACACAAATCGTTCGCTTCAGACCGTGAAACGCTCAAATATGATGTAAAAACTGTTTTTCAAAACATGTCTCCAAATTACTTGAAAATGCGTTTTCTAAGCCAATTACGTGTTTTTAAGGTGTTTTGCACTAACTTCTATAGTTCAAATCGGCACTCTAGCTGCGCTGGCGTGTGCTCCACGGAGTAACTCTAAAAGTTGTATTTAAAGAAAATCACTGTATTTTGTCATATTGTATCCTAAATAACAAAATTCCATCGAAAGTACCAGTAAAATATGTGTCCAAATGCTACACACAAATCGTTCGTTTCAGACCGTGAAACGCTCAAATATGATGTAAAAACTGTTTTTCAAAACATGTCTCCAAATACCTTGAAAATGCGTTTTCTAAGCGAACTACGTGTTTTTAAAGTGTTTTGCAGTAACTTCTATAGTTCAAATCGGCACTCTAGCTGCGCTGGCGAGTGAACACGGAGTGCCTCCAAAAGGTTGTATTCACTAAAAAACAGTGTATTTTGTCTTATTGTACCCTAAATAACCTAGTTCCATCGAAACTACAGGTAGAATATGTTTCGAAAGATACATGCAAAATCGTCGTTTCAGACCGTGAAACGCTCAAATATGATGTAAAAACTGTTTTTCAAAACATGTCTCCAAATCACTTGAAAATGAGTTTTCTAAGCAAATTACGTGTTTTTAAGGTGTTTTGCAGTAACTTCTATAGTTCAAATCGGCACTCTAGCTGCGCTGGCGAGTGAACACGGAGAGCCTCCAAAAGGTTGTATTCACTAAAAAACAGTGTATTTTGTCTTATTGTACCCTAAATAACCTAGTCCCATCGAAACTACAGGTAGAATATATTTCGAAAGATACGTGCAAAATCGTCGTTTCATACGGTGAAACGCTCAAATATGATGTAAAAACTGTTTCTCAAAACATGTCTCCAAATCACTTGAAAATGCGTTTTCTAAACGAATTACGTGTTTTTAAGGTGTTTTGCAGTAACTTCTATAGTTCAAATCGGCACTCTAGCTGCGCTGGCGTGTGAACACGGAGTGCCTCCAAAAGGTTGTATTCACTAAAAAACAGTGTATTTTGTCTTATTGTACCCTAAATAACCTAGTTCCATCAAAACTACAGGTAGAATATGTTTCAAAAGATACATGCAAAATCGTTGTTTCAGACCGTGAAACGCTCAAATATGATGTAAAAACTGTTTTTCAAAACATGTCTCCAAATCACTTGAAAATGCGTTTTCTAAGCGAATTACGTGTTTTTAAGGTGTTTTGCAGTAACTTCTATAGTTCAAATCGGCACTCTAGCTGCGCTGGCGAGTGAACACGGAGAGCCTCCAAAAGGTTGTATTCACTAAAAAACAGTGTATTTTGTCATATTGTAGCATAAATAACCTAGTTCCATCGAAACTACAGGTAGATTATGTTTCGAAAGATACATGCAAAATCGTCGTTTCAGACCGTGAAACGCTCAAATATGATGTAAAAACTGTTTTTCAAAACATGTCTCCAAATCACTTGAAAATGCGTTTTCTAAGCGAATTACGTGTTTTTAAGGTGTTTTGCAGTAACTTCTATTGTTCAAATCGGCACTCTAGCTGCACTGGCGAGTGCACCACGGAGTGCCTCCAAAAAGTTGTATTCACTAAAAAACAGTGTATTTTGTCTTATTGTAGCATAAATAACCTAGTTCCATCGAAACTACAGGTAGAATATGTTTCGAAAGCTACATGCAAAATCGTCGTTTCAGACCGTGAAACGCTCAAATATGATGTAAAAACTGTTTCTCAAAACATGTCTCCAAATCACTTGAAAATGCGTTTTCTAAGCGAATTACGTGTTTTTAAGGTGTTTTTCAGTAACTTCTATAGTTCAAATCGGCACTCTAGCTGCGCTGGCGAGTGCACCACGGAGTGCCTCCAGAAGGTTGTATTCACTAAAAAACAGTGTATTTTGTCATATTGTAGCATAAATAACCTAGTTCCATCGAAACTACAGGTAGAATATGTTTCGAAAGATACATGCAAAATCGTCGTTTCAGACCGTGAAACGCTCAAATATGATATAAAAACTGTTTTTCAAAACATGTCTCCAAATCACTTGAAAATGCGTTTTCTAAGCAAATTACGTGTTTTTAAGGTGTTTTGCAGTAACTTCTATAGTTCGAATCGCTACTCTAGCTGCGCTGGCGAGTGCACCACGGAGTGCGTCCAAAAGGTTGTATTCACTAAAAAACAGTGTATTTTGTCATATTGTATCCTAAACAACAAAATTCCATCGAAAGTACAAGTAAAATATGTGTCCAAATGCTACACACAAATCGTTCGTGTCAGACCGTGAAACGCTCAAATATGATGTAAAAACAGTTTTTCAAAACATGTCTCCAAATCACTTGAAAATGCGTTTTCTAAGCGAACTACGTGTTTTTAAGGTGTTTTGCAGTAACTTCTATAGTTCAAATCGGCACTCTAGCTGCGCTGGCGAGTGCACCACGGAGTGTCTCCAAAAGGTTGTATTCACTAAAAAACAGTGTATTTTGTCTTATTGTACCCTAAATAACCTAGTTCCAACGAAACTACAGGTAGAATATGTTTCCAAAGATACATGCAAAATCGTCGTTTCAGACAGTTAAACGCTCAAATATGATGTAAAAACTGTTTTTCAAAACATGTCTCCAAATCACTTAAAAATGCGTTTTCTAAGCGAATTGCGTGTTTTTTAGGTGTTTTGCAGTAACTTCTATAGTTCAAATCGGCACTCCAGCTGCGCTGGCGAGTGCTCCACGGAGTAACTCTAAAAGTTGTATTTAAAGAAAATCACTGTATTTTGTCATATTGTATCCCAAATAACAAAATTCCATCGAAAGTACCAGTAAAATATGTGTCCAAATGCTACACACAAATCGTTCGCTTCAGACCGTGAAACGCTCAAATATGATGTAAAAACTGTTTTTCAAAACATGTCTCCAAATTACTTGAAAATGCGTTTTCTAAGCCAATTACGTGTTTTTAAGGTGTTTTGCACTAACTTCTATAGTTCAAATCGGCACTCTAGCGGCGCTGGCGAGTGCTCCACGGAGTAACTCTAAAAGTTGTATTTAAAGAAAATCACTGTATTTTGTCATATTGTATCCTAAATAACAAAATTCCATCGAAAGTACCAGTAAAATATGTGTCCAAATGCTACACACAAATCGTTCGTTTCAGACCGTGAAACGCTGAAATATGATGTAAAAACTGTTTTTCAAAACATGTCTCCAAATCACTTGAAAATGCGTTTTCTAAGCGAACTACGTGTTTTTAAAGTGTTTTGCAGTAACTTCTATAGTTCAAATCGACACTCTAGCTGCGCTGGCGAGTAAACACGGAGTGCCCCCAAAAGGTTGTATTCACTAAAAAACAGTGTATTTTGTCTTATTGTACCCTAAATAACCTAGTTCCATCGAAACTACAGGTAGAATATGTTTCGAAAGATACATGCAAAATCGTCGTTTCAGACCGTGAAACGCTCAAATATGATGTAAAAACTGTTTTTCAAAACATGTCTCCAAATCACTTGAAAATGAGTTTTCTAAGCAAATTACGTGTTTTTAAGGTGTTTTGCAGTAACTTCTATAGTTCAAATCGGCACTCTAGCTGCGCTGGCGAGTGAACACGGAGAGCCTCCAAAAGGTTGTATTCACTAAAAAACAGTGTATTTTGTCTTATTGTACCTTAAATAACCTAGTCCCATCGAAACTACAGGTAGAATATATTTCGAAAGATACGTGCAAAATCGTCGTTTCATACGGTGAAACGCTCAAATATGATGTAAAAACTGTTTCTCAAAACATGTCTCCAAATCACTTGAAAATGCGTTTTCTAAACGAATTACGTGTTTTTAAGGTGTTTTGCAGTAACTTCTATAGTTCAAATCGGCACTCTAGCTGCGCTGGCGTGTGAACACGGAGTGCCTCCAAAAGGTTGTATTCACTAAAAAACAGTGTATTTTGACTTATTGTACCCTAAATAACCTAGTTCCATCAAAACTACAGGTAGAATATGTTTCGAAAGATACATGCAAAATCGTTGTTTCAGACCGTGAAACGCTCAAATATGATGTAAAAACTGTTTTTCAAAACATGTCTCCAAATCACTTGAAAATGCGTTTTCTAAGCGAATTACGTGTTTTTAAGGTGTTTTGCAGTAACTTCTATAGTTCAAATCGGCACTCTAGCTGCGCTGGCGAGTGAACACGGAGAGCCTCCAAAAGGTTGTATTCACTAAAAAACAGTGTATTTTGTCATATTGTAGCATAAATAAGCTAGTTCCATCGAAACTACAGGTAGATTATGTTTCGAAAGATACATGCAAAATCGTCGTTTCAGACCGTGAAACGCTCAAATATGATGTAAAAACTGTTTTTCAAAACATGTCTCCAAATCACTTGAAAATGCGTTTTCTAAGCGAATTACGTGTTTTTAAGGTGTTTTTCAGTAACTTCTATAGTTCAAATCGGCACTCTAGCTGCGCTGGCGAGTGCACCACGGAGTGCCTCCAGAAGGTTGTATTCACTAAAAAACAGTGTATTTTGTCATATTGTAGCATAAATAACCTAGTTCCATCGAAACTACTGGTAGAATATGTTTCGAAAGATACATGCAAAATCGTCGTTTCAGACCGTGAAACGCTCAAATATGATATAAAAACTGTTTTTTAAAACATGTCTCCAAATCACTTGAAAATGCGTTTTCTAAGCAAATTACGTGTTTTTAAGGTGTTTTGCAGTAACTTCTATAGTTCAAATCGCTACTCTAGCTGCGCTGGCGAGTGCACCACGGATTGCGTCCAAAAGGTTGTATTCACTAAAAAACAGTGTATTTTGTCATATTGTATCCTAAACAACAAAATTCCATCGAAAGTACCAGTAAAATATGTGTCCAAATGCTACACACAAATCGTTCGTGTCAGACCGTGAAACGCTCAAATATGATGTAAAAACTGTTTTTTAAAACATGTCTCCAAATCACTTGAAAATGCGTTTTCTAAGCGAACTACGTGTTGTTAAGGTGTTTTGCAGTAACTTCTATAGTTCAAATCAACACTCTAGCTGCGCTGGCGAGTGCACCACGGAGTGCCTCCAAAAGATTGTATTCACTAAAAAACAGTGTATTTTGTCTTATTGTACCCTAAATAACCTAGTTCCATCGAAACTACAGGTAGAATATGTTTCCAAAGATACATGCAAAATCGTCGTTTCAGACCGTGAAACGCTCAAATATGATGTAAAAAGTGTTTTTCAAAACATGTCTCCAAATCACTTGAAAATGCGTTTTCTAAGCGAATTACGTGTTTTTAAGGTGTTTTGCAGTAACTTCTATAGTTCAAATCGGTACTCTAGCTGCGCTGGCGAGTGAACACGGAGAGCCTCCAAAAGGTTGTATTCACTAAAAAACAGTGTATTTTGTCTTATTGTACCCTAAATAACCTAGTCCCATCGAAACTACAGGTAGAATATATTTCGAAAGATACATGCAAAATCGTCGTTTCATACGGTGAAACGCTCAAATATGATGTAAAAACTGTTTCTCAAAACATGTCTCCAAATCACTTGAAAATGCGTTTTCTAAACGAATTACGTGTTTTTAAGGTGTTTTGCAGTAACTTCTATAGTTCAAATCGGCACTCTAGCTGCGCTGGCGTGTGAACACGGAGTGCCTCCAAATGGTTGTATTCACTAAAAAACAGTGCATTTTGTCTTATTGTACCCTAAATAACCTAGTTCCATCGAAACTACAGGTAGAATATGTTTCGAAAGATACATGCAAAATCGTCGTTTCAGACCGTGAAACGCTCAAATATGATGTAAAAACTGTTTTTCAAAACATGTCTCCAAATCACTTGAAAATGCGTTTTCTAAGCGAATTACGTGTTTTTAAGGTGTTTTGCTGTAACTTCTATAGTTCAAATCGGCACTCTAGCTGCGCTGGCGAGTGAACACGGAGTGCCTCCAAAAGGTTGTATTCACTAAAAAACAGTGTATTTTGTCATATTGTAGCATAAATAACCCAGTTCCATCGAAACTACAGGTAGAATATGTTTCGAAAGATACATGCAAAATCGTCGTTTCAGACCGTGAAACGCTCAAATATGATGTAAAAACTGTTTTTTAAAACATGTCTCCAAATCACTTGAATATGCGTTTTCTAAGCGAATTACGTGTTTTCAAGGTGTTTTGCAGTAACTTCTATAGTTCAAATCGGCACTCTAGCTGCGCTGGCGAGTGCACCACGGAGTGCCTCCAAAAGGTTGTATTCGCTAAAAAAACAGTGTATTTTGTCATATTGTAGCATAAATAACCTAGTTCCATCGAAACTACAGGTAGATTATGTTTCGAAAGATACATGCAAAATCGTCGTTTCAGACCGTGAAACGCTCAAATATGATGTAAAAACTGTTTTTAAAACATGTCTCCAAATCACTTGAAAATGCGTTTTCTAAGCGAATTACGTGTTTTTAAGGTGTTTTGCAGTAACTTCTATTGTTCAAATCGGCACTCTAGCTGCGCTGGCGAGTGCACCACGGAGTGCCTCCAAAAGGTTGTATTCACTAAAAAACAGTGTATTTTGTCTTATTGTACCCTAAATAACCTAGTTCCATCGAAACTACAGGTAGAATATGTTTCGAAAGATACATGCAAAATCGTCGTTTCAGACCGTGAAACGTTTAAATATGATGTAAAAACTGTTTCTCAAAACATGTCTCCAAATCACTTGAAAATGCGTTTTCTAAGCGAATTACGTGTTTTTAAGGTGTTTTGCAGTAACTTCTATAGTTCAAATCGGTACTCTAGCTGCGCTGGCGAGTGAACACGGAGAGCCTCCAAAAGGTTGTATTCACTAAAAAACAGTGTATTTTGTCTTATTGTACCCTAAATAACCTAGTCCCATCGAAACTACAGGTAGAATATATTTCGAAAGATACATGCAAAATCGTCGTTTCATACGGTGAAACGCTCAAATATGATGTAAAAACTGTTTCTCAAAACATGTCTCCAAATCACTTGAAAATGCGTTTTCTAAACGAATTACGTGTTTTTAAGGTGTTTTGCAGTAACTTCTATAGTTCAAATCGGCACTCTAGCTGCGCTGGCGTGTGAACACGGAGTGCCTCCAAATGGTTGTATTCACTAAAAAACAGTGCATTTTGTCTTATTGTACCCTAAATAACCTAGTTCCATCGAAACTACAGGTAGAATATGTTTCGAAAGATACATGCAAAATCGTCGTTTCAGACCGTGAAACGCTCAAATATGATGTAAAAACTGTTTTTCAAAACATGTCTCCAAATCACTTGAAAATGCGTTTTCTAAGCGAATTACGTGTTTTTAAGGTGTTTTGCTGTAACTTCTATAGTTCAAATCGGCACTCTAGCTGCGCTGGCGAGTGAACACGGAGTGCCTCCAAAAGGTTGTATTCACTAAAAAACAGTGTATTTTGTCATATTGTAGCATAAATAACCCAGTTCCATCGAAACTACAGGTAGAATATGTTTCGAAAGATACATGCAAAATCGTCGTTTCAGACCGTGAAACGCTCAAATATGATGTAAAAACTGTTTTTTAAAACATGTCTCCAAATCACTTGAAAATGCGTTTTCTAAGCGAATTACGTGTTTTCAAGGTGTTTTGCAGTAACTTCTATAGTTCAAATCGGCACTCTAGCTGCGCTGGCGAGTGCACCACGGAGTGCCTCCAAAAGGTTGTATTCGCTAAAAAAACAGTGTATTTTGTCATATTGTAGCATAAATAACCTAGTTCCATCGAAACTACAGGTAGATTATGTTTCGAAAGATACATGCAAAATCGTCGTTTCAGACCGTGAAACGCTCAAATATGATGTAAAAACTGTTTTTAAAACATGTCTCCAAATCACTTGAAAATGCGTTTTCTAAGCGAATTACGTGTTTTTAAGGTGTTTTGCAGTAACTTCTATTGTTCAAATCGGCACTCTAGCTGCGCTGGCGAGTGCACCACGGAGTGCCTCCAAAAGGTTGTATTCACTAAAAAACAATGTATTTTGTCTTATTGTACCCT
This sequence comes from Harpalus rubripes, assembly GCA_963082715.1. NCBI lineage: Eukaryota > Metazoa > Arthropoda > Insecta > Coleoptera > Carabidae > Harpalus > Harpalus rubripes. The sequence continues at coordinate 37,777 of CAUJCB010000465.1, forward strand.
AAATAACCTAGTTCCATCGAAACTACAGGTAGAATATGTTTCGAAAGATACATGCAAAATCGTCGTTTCAGACCGTGAAACGTTTAAATATGATGTAAAAACTGTTTCTCAAAACATGTCTCCAAATCACTTGAAAATGCGTTTTCTAAGCGAATTACGTGTTTTTAATGTGTTTTTCAGTAACTTCTATAGTTCAAATCGGCACTCTAGCTGCGCTGGCGAGTGCACCACGGAGTGCCTCCAGAAGGTTGTATTCACTAAAAAACAGTGTATTTTGTCATATTGTAGCATAAATAACCTAGTTCCATCGAAACTACAGGTAGAATATGTTTCGAAAGATACATGCAAAATCGTCGTTTCAGACCGTGAAACGCTCAAATATGATATAAAAACTGTTTTTCAAAACATGTCTCCAAATCACTTGAAAATGCGTTTTCTAAGAAAATTACGTGTTTTTAAGGTGTTTTGCAGTAACTTCTATAGTTCAAATTGGTACTCTAGCTGCGCTGGCGAGTGCACCACGGAGTGCGTCCAAAAGGTTGTATTCACTAAAAAACAGTGTATTTTGTCATATTGTATCCTAAACAACAAAATTCCATCGAAAGTACCAGTAAAATATGTGTCCAAATGCTACACACAAATCGTTCGTGTCAGACCGTGAAACGCTCAAATATGATGTGAAAACTGTTTTTTAAAACATGTCTCCAAATCACTTGACAATGCGTTTTCTAAGCGAACTACGTGTTGTTAAGGTGTTTTGCAGTAACTTCTATAGTTCAAATCAACACTCTAGCTGCGCTTGCGAGTGCACCACGGAGTGCCTCCAAAAGGTTGTATTCACTAAAACACAGTGTATTTTGTCTTATTGTACCCTAAATAACCTAGTTCCATCGAAACTACAGGTAGAATATGTTTCCAAAGATACATGCAAAATCGTCGTTTCAGACCGTGAAACGCTCAAATATGATGTAAAAAGTGTTTTTCAAAACATGTCTCCAAATCACATGAAAATGCGTTTTCTAAACGAATTACGTGTTTTTTAAGGTGTTTTGCAGTAACTTCTATAGTTCAAATCGGCACTCTAGCTGCGCTGGCGAGTGCACCACGGAGTGCCTCCAAAAGGTAGTATTCACTAAAAACAGTGTATTTTGTCATATTGTAGCATAAATAACCCAGTTCCATCAAAAGTACAGGTAGAATATGTTTCGAAAGAAACATGCAAAATCGTCGTTTCAGACCGTGAAACGCTCAAATATGATGTAAAAACTGTTTTTCAAAACATGTTTCCAAATCACTTGAAACTGCGTTTTCTAAGCGAATTACGTGTTTTTAAGGTGTTTTGCAGTAACTTCTATTGTTCAAATCGGCACTCTAGCTGCGCTGGCGAGTGCACCACGGAGTGCCTCCAAAAGATTGTATTCACTAAAAAACAGTGTATTTTGTCTTATTGTACCCTAAATAACCTAGTTCCATCGAAACTACAGGTAGAATATGTTTCCAAAGATACATGCAAAATCGTCGTTTCAGACCGTGAAACGCTCAAATATGATGTAAAAACTGTTTCTCAAAACATGTCTCCAAATCACATGAAAATGCGTTTTCTAAACGAATTACGTGTTTTTTAAGGTGTTTTGCAGTAACTTCTATAGTTCAAATCGGCACTCTAGCTGCGCTGGCGAGTGCACCACGGAGTGCCTCCAAAAGGTTGTATTCACTAAAAAAACAGTGTATTTTGTCATATTGTAGCAACCTAGTTCCATCGAAACTACAGGTAGAATATGCTTCGAAAGATACATGCAAAATCGTCGTTTCAGACCGTGAAACGCTCAAATATGATGTAAAAACTGTTTTTCAAAACATGTCTCCAAATCACTTGAAACTGCGTTTTCTAAGCGAATTACGTGTTTTTAAGGTGTTTTGCAGTAACTACTATTGTTCAAATCGGCACTCTAGCTGCGCTGGCGAGTGCATCACGGAGTGCCTCCAAAAGGTTGTATTCACTAAAAAACAGTGTATTTTGTCATATTGTAGCATAAATAACCTAGTTCCATCGAAACTACAGGTAGAATATGTTTCGAAAGATACATGCAAAATCGTCGTTTCAGACCGTGAAACGCTCAAATATGATGTAAAAACTGTTTCTCAAAACATGTCTCCAAATCACTTGAAAATGCGTTTTCTAAGCGAATTACGTGTTTTTAAGGTGTTTTGCAGTAACTTCTATAGTTCAAATCGGCACTCTAGCTGCGCTGGCGAGTGCACCACGGAGTGCCTCCAAAAGGTTGTATTCACTAAAAAACAGTGTATTTTGTCATATTGTAGCATAAATAACCTAGTTCCATCGAAACTACAGGTAGAATATATTTAGAAAGATACATGCAAAATCGTCTTTTCAGACCGTGAAAGGCTCAAATATGATGTAAAAACTGTTTTTCAAAACATGTCTCCAAATCACTTGAAAATACGTTTTCTAAGCGAATTACGTGTTTTTAAGGTGTTTTGCAGTAACTTCTATAGTTAAATCGGCACTCTAGCTGCGCTGGCGAGTGCACCACGGAGTGCGTCCAATAGGTTGTATTCACTAAAAACAGCGTATTTTGTAATATTGTATCCTAAACAACAAAATTCCATCGAAAGTACCAGTAAAATATGTGTCTAAATGCTACACACAAATCGTTCGTGTCAGACAGTGAAACGCTCAAATATGATGTAAAAACAGTTTTTCAAAATATGTCTCCAAATCACTTGAAAATGCGTTTTCTAAGCGAACTACGTGTTTTTAAGGTGTTTTGCAGTAACTTCTATAGTTCAAATCGGCACTCTAGCTGCGCTGGCGAGTGCACCACGGAGTGCCTCCAAAAGGTTGTATTCACTAAAAAAACAGTGTATTTTGTCTTATTGTACCCTAAATAACCAAGTTCCATCGAAACTACAGGTAGAATATGTTTCCAAAGATACATGCAAAATCGTCGTTTCAGACAGTGAAACGCTCAAATATGATGTAAAAACTGTTTTTCAAAACATGTCTCCAAATCACTTGAAAATGCGTTTTCTAAGCGAATTGCGTGTTTTTTAGGTGTTTTGCAGTAACTTCTATAGTTCAAATCGGCACTCCAGCTGCGCTGGCGAGTGCTCCACGGAGTAACTCTAAAAGTTGTATTTAAAGAAAATCACTGTATTTTGTCATATTGTATCCTAAATAACAAAATTCCATCGAAAGTACCAGTAAAATATGTGTCCAAATGCTACACACAAATAGTTCGTTTCAGACCGTGAAACGCTCAAATATGATGTAAAAACTGTTTTTCAAAACATGTCTCCAAATTACTTGAAAATGCGTTTTCTAAGCCAATTACGTGTTTTTAAGGTGTTTTGCAGTAACTTCTATAGTTCAAATCGGCACTCTAGCTGCGCTGGCGAGTGCTCCACGGAGTAACTCTAAAAGTTGTATTTAAAGAAAATCACTGTATTTTGTCATATTGTATCCTAAATAACAAAATTCCATCGAAAGTACCAGTAAAATATGTGTCCAAATGCTACACACAAATCGTTCGTTTCAGACCGTGAAACGCTCAAATATGATGTAAAAACTGTTTTTCAAAACATGTCTCCAAATCACTTGAAAATGCGTTTTCTAAGCGAATTACGTGTTTTTAAGGTGTTTTGCATTAACTTCTATAGTTCAAATCGGCACTCTAGCTGCGCTGGCGGGTGAACACGGAGTGCCTCCAAAAGGTTGTATTCACTAAAAAACAGTGTATTTTGTCTTGTTGTACCCTAAATAACCTAGTTCCATCGAAACTACAGGTAGAATATGTTTCGAAAGATACATGCAAAATCGTCGTTTCAGACCGTGAAACGCTCAAATATGATGTAAAACTGTTTCTCAAAACATGTCTCCAAATCACTTGAAAATGCGTTTTCTAAGCGAATTACGTGTTTTTAAGGTGTTTTGCAGTAACTTCTATAGTTCAAATCGGCACTCTAGCTGCGCTGGCGAGTGCACCACGGAGTGCCTCCAAAAGGTTGTATTCACTAAAAAAACAGTGTATTTTGTCATATTGTAGCATAAATAACCTAGTTCCATCGAAACTACAGGTAGAATATGTTTTGAAAGATACATGTAAAATCGTCGTTTCAGACCGTGAAACGCTCAAATATGATGTAAAAACTGTTTTTCAAAACATGCCTCCAAATCACTTGAAACTGCGTTTTCTAAGCGAATTACGTGTTTTTAAGGTGTTTTGCAGTAACTTCTATTGTGCAAATCGGCACTCTAGCTGCGCTGGCGAGTGCACCACGGAGTGCCTCCAAAAGGTTGTATTCACTAAAAAACAGTGTATTTTGTCATATTGTAGCATAAATAACCTAGTTCCATCGAAACTACAGGTAGAATATGTTTCGAAAGATACATGCAAAATCGTCGTTTCAGACCGTGAAACGCTCAAATATGATGTAAAAACTGTTTCTCAAAACATGTCTCCAAATCACTTGAAAATGCGTTTTCTAAGCGAATTACGTGTTTTTAAGGTGTTTTGCAGTAACTTCTATAGTTCAAATCGGCACTCTAGTTGCGCTGGCGAGTGCACCACGGAGTGCGTCCAATAGGTTTTATTCACTAAAAAACAGTGTATTTTGTAACATTGTATCCTAAACAACAAAATTCCATCGAAAGTACCAGTAAAATATGTGTCTAAATGCTACACACAAATCGTTCGTGTCAGACCGTGAAACGCTCAAATATGATGTAAAAACAGTTTTTCAAAACATGTCTCCAAATCACTTGAAAATGCGTTTTCTAAGCGAACTACGTGTTTTTAAGGTGTTTTGCAGTAACTTCTATAGTTCAAATCGGCACTCTAGCTGTGCTGGCGAGTGCACCACGGAGTGCCTCCAAAAGGTTGTATTCACTAAAAACAGTGTATTTTGTCTTATTGTACCCTAAATAACCTAGTTCCATCGAAACTACAGGTAGAATATGTTTCGAAAGATACATGCAAAATCGTCGTTTCAGACCGTGAAACGCTCAAATATGATGTAAAAACTGTTTTTCAAAACATGTCTCCAAATCACTTGAAAATGCGTTTTCTAAGCGAATTACGTGTTTTTAAGGTGTTTTGCAGTAACTTCTATAGTTCAAATCGGCACTCTAGCTGCGCTGGCGAGTGAACACGGAGAGCCTCCAAAAGGTTGTATTCACTAAAAAACAGTGTATTTTGTCTTATTGTACCCTAAATAACCTAGTCCCATCGAAACTACAGGTAGAATATATTTCGAAAATACATGCAAAATCGTCGTTTCATACCGTGAAACGCTCAAATATGATGTAAAAACTGTTTTTCAAACATGTCTCCAAATCACTTGAAACTGCGTTTTCTAAGCGAATTACGTGTTTTTAAGGTGTTTTGCAGTAACTTCTATTGTTCAAATCGGCACTCTAGCTGCGCTGGCGAGTGCACCACGGAGTGCCTCCAAAAGGTTGTATTCACTAAAAAACTGTGTATTTTGTCTTATTGTACCCTAAATAACCTTGTTCCATCGAAACTACAGGTAGAATATGTTTCCAAAGATACATGCAAAATCGTCGTTTCAGACCGTGAAACGCTCAAATATGATGTAAAAACTGTTTCTCAAAACATGTCTCCAAATCACTTGAAAATGCGTTTTCTAAGCGAATTACGTGTTTTTAAGGTGTTTTGCAGTAACTTCTATAGTTCAAATCGGCACTCTAGCTGCGCTGACGAGTGCACCACGGAGTGCCTCCAAAAGGTTGTATTCACTAAAAAAACAGTGTATTTTGTCATATTGTAGCATAAATAACCTAGTTCCATCGAAACTACAGGTAGAATATGTTTCGAAAGATACATGCAAAATCGTCGTTTCAGACCGTGAAACGCTCAAATATGATGTAAAAACTGTTTTTCAAAACATGTCTCCAAATCACTTGAAACTGCGTTTTCTAAGCGAATTACGTGTTTTTTAGGTGTTTTGCAGTAACTTCTATAGTTCAAATCGACACTCTAGCTGCGCTGGCGAGTGCTCCACGGAGTAACTCTAAAAGTTGTATTTAAAGAAAATCACTGTATTTTGTCATATTGTATCCTAAATAACAAAATTCCATCGAAAGTACCATTAAAATATGTGTCCAAATGCTACACACAAATCGTTCGTTTCAGACCGTGAAACGCTTAAATATGATGTAAAAACTGTTTTTCAAAACATGTCTCCAAATTACTTGAAAATGCATTTTCTAAGCGAATTACGTGTTTTTAAGGTGTTTTGCAGTAACTTCTATAGTTCAAATCGGCACTCTAGCTGCGCTGGCGGGTGAACACGGAGTGCCTCCAAAAGGTTGTATTCACTAAAAAACAGTGTATTTTGTCTTATTGTACCCTAAATAACCTAGTTCCATCGAAACTACAGGTAGAATATGTTTCGAAAGATACATGCAAAATCGTCGTTTCAGACCGTGAAACGCTCAAATATGATGTAAAAACTGTTTCTCAAAACATGTCTCCAAATCACTTGAAAATGCGTTTTCTAAGCGAATTACGTGTTTTTAAGGTGTTTTGCAGTAACTTCTATAGTTCAAATCGGTACTCTAGCTGCGCTGGCGAGTGCACCACGGAGTGCGTCCAATAGGTTGTATTCAATAAAAAACAGCGTATTTTGTAATATTGTATCCTAAACAACAAAATTCCATCGAAAGTACCAGTAAAATATGTGTCTAAATGCTACACACATATCGTTCGTGTCAGACCGTGAAACACTCAAATATGATGTAAAAACTGTTTTTCAAAACATGTCTCCAAATCACTTGAAAATTGCGTTTTCTAAGCGAATTACGTGTTTTTAAGGTGTTTTGCAGTAACTTCTATAGTTCAAATCGGTACACTAGCTGCGCTGGCGAGTGCACCACGGAGTGCGTCCAAAAGGTTGTATTCACTAAAAAACAGTTTATTTTGTCATATTGTATCCTAAATAACAAAATTCCTTTGAAAGTACCAGTAAAATATGTGTCCAAATGCTACACACAAATCGTTCGTGTCAGACCGTGAAATGCTCAAATATGATGTAAAATCTGTATTTCAAAACATGTCTCCAAATCACTTGAAAATGCGTTTTCTAAGCGAATTACGTGTTTTTAAGGTGTTTTGCAGTAACTTCTATAGTTCAAATCGGCACTCTAGCTGCGCTGGCGAGTGCACCACGGAGTGCGTCCAAAAGGTTGTATTTACTAAAAAACAGTGTATTTTGTCATAGTGTATCCTAAACAACAAAATTCCAACGAAAGTACCAGTAAAATATGTGTCCAAATGCTACACTCAAATCGTTCGTGTCAGACCGTGAAACGCTCAAATATGATGTAAAAACTGTTTTTTAAAACATGTCTCCAAATCACTTGAAAATGCGTTTTCTAAGCGAACTACGTGTTGTTAGGTGTTTTGCAGTAACTTCTATAGTTCAAATCGGCACTCTAGCTGCGCTGGCGAGTGCACCACGGAGTGCCTCCAAAAGGTTGTATTCACTAAAAAACAGTGTATTTTGTCTTATTGTACCCTAAATAACCTAGTTCCATCGAAACTACAGGTAGAATATGTTTCCAAAGATACATGCAAAATCGTCGTTTCAGACCGTGAAACGCTCAAATATGATGTAAAAACTGGTTTTCAAAACATGTCTCCAAATCACTTGAAAATGCGTTTTCTAAGCGAATTACGTGTTTTTAAGGTGTTTTGCAGTAACTTCTATAGTTCAAATCGGCACTCTAGCTGCGCTGGCGAGTGCACCACGGAGTGCCTCCAAAAGGTTGTATTCACTAAAAAACAGTGTATTTTGTCTTATTGTACCCTAAATAACCTAGTTCCATCGAAACTACAGGTAGAATATGTTTCCAAAGATATATGCAAAATCGTCGTTTCAGACCGTGAAACGCTCAAATATGATGTAAAAAGTGTTTTTCAAAACATGTCTCCAAATCACTTGAAAATGCGTTTTCTAAGCGAATTACGTGTTTTTAAGGTGTTTTGCAGTAACTTTTATAGTTCACATCGGCACTCTAGCTGCGCTGGCGAGTGCACCACGGAGTAACTCTAAAAGTTGTACTTAAAGAAAATCACTGTATTTTGTCATATTGTATCCTAAATAACAAAATTCCATCGAAAGTACCAGTAAAATATGTGTCCAAATGCTACACACAAATCGTTCGTTTCAGACCGTGAAACGCTCAAATATGTTGTAAAAACTGTTCAAACATGTCTCCAAATCACTTGAAAATGCGTTTTCTTAGCGAATTACGTGTTTTTAGGGTGTTTTGCAGTAACTTCTATAGGTCAAATCGGCACTCTAGCTGCGCTGGCAAGTGCACCACGGAGTGCCTCCAAAAGCTTGTATTCACTAAAAATCAATGTATTCCGTCTTATTGTAGCCTAAATAACCAAGTGCCATCGAAACTACAGGTAGAATATGTTTCCAAAGTATACATACAAAATCGTCGTTTCAGTCCGTGAAATGTTCAAAACTGATGTATTAACTTGTCACAACTCAAAATACTTGTCTTCTTCCCTTCCTTTCCTTTTCCCGCTTTAACTCATATTATATTACATTTTTAGAGGTAGTTAGTAGTTGGTAATGTAGAAATGATGGCAGCAGGTGTCGAGCTTGTAAAAATTTATTCTTTGTTAATTTTTACGTATTTTAAGAGTTTTTGTGCTGTGCGCGGGGATTGAGTTGTCGACTCTCGATCAAGACGGTCAAAGTGTCTCCAGTGTCGGGCTCAGAATTATTTCTTATTTATGATCGTGGATCGATTATCGTTTACCGGTTAAATTACTTCGAGTGCTTCGATCCCGTCATATCACCAGTTAGGTGGATATTTGGTCACGTTCATTGCCCGATATTTTGGACTTGGTGCTGTTGCCGTCGCCTGCACCGAGTCATCGCCCCTCAAACCCATTTTGGGGGCCATTGAGTAGCTGCTGGAGATCACCACCACACCATTCCGACGTCCTTGGAGACGTCCGCCTGCGTCCATCCCACCACGTCGAGGCAAATCAGTTAAGTACCCCGCAAAGACATTTTTGCCCTATTTTCACTCCACGTGATTGTTGGAAAAGACTATCTTACTTCGCTTATATTGAATACTACGAGACTCTCTGAACCTTGTTATAATTTGTGTGACAAGACTAGTAATATTTAGTATTATTTTGAGAAGTTATTCATGGTGGGTTAGTGCCCTGGAGTATCTAAAATTTTATGTACCGCCGCCCATGCACTTGCCGAACCTGTTAGAATCTTTACAAGTTTGTACGATTATTCTGTAGTAGAATATTTATTTAAGTATTAATGAATGGAGATCTCCCGTATCGTAATTTTATTGAAAGTTATTTTGAACTATATTTTTGTGCCATGTTGTAATGCAAGTTCGATGCCTGTTTGTCATCTGTATGTCAATCTAGGAGTAAATTATAATTATTTATCATGTTTATCTACATATGAGAGTTTTCCTTATATTGAATCATCATTCAACGTTTCCGTAACCACTCACCCTTATTTTCTCGGTTTTAACATCACCAAAACTGAGTGGCGCCCCTCCTATCCCATTTATTTCGCAGGTATTTTGACAAATGACAGTAAGTATAATTTTGGTTATCCCTTACGAACCCACAATTGTACTTGATTTGCGTACCCCCTCTCCCAGTAGCAGTCGGTGGCCGAGTCATCTAACTAAAATTGCTGACAATCAAATAATATTGTAGCAAATTGGCGCCCAACGTGGGGCTCCCTTAATTTACAAAAGGGCAAGGGTTCAAAATTTTTAAAGGGCCAAAACTTTAGCAAGGTGTAATTATTTTGTCTCCACGTCTCTCTTAAATCATTATCAGTCTAAATTTAATTTATATTGAGTACAAATAAATTTCAAAATTAATTCGGTATCGTCCGATAAAATATTTGGAAACATGGAAGTCAACCGGTTAAGTAGAGATGAACTCGAATATGAACTATCGGTACGCGGCGTTGAAAATACCAGTATTCTTACAATACAAGTAATGCGGCAAGAACTCGTTAAGAAATTCAAACGCGAAGAAATAGGGGACTTAACTGACCAAAGTACTACGGCCCGCGATCCTTCCAAGGAACTAGATATTTGCGCGGCAAAATTTAAAGAAGTTAGGGCATTAGGATTAGAATTTTCGGGAAAATCGACAGACGGAAATTTTAAGAAAATTTCTACAAAATTAATACATATCATAAATAGATTATGTCGTATAGAGACATCCGAGGCGGCTGAGTTAAAAGGTCCAATAAAAGTACTTTTAGTGGAAATTAGAGAATTCGAACAAGAATTTATAGATCGGGTTGATGAAAATGATAACGCGGAAACGAAAATTAATGTTGTTGAAACCGTTGAAAATAATAAAACTCGTAAGAAACAAATACCGGTGAGTCAATGGAATATTACATTTAACGGTGAAACCGGATTAAGTGTCAATGCTCTCCTTGAATTAGTAAATGATTATAGAGTATCGCGAAATATTAGTGAAGATGAACTATGTAATTGTGCGGTCGAATTATTAAAAGGCAGGGCCTTGACGTGGTATCGGTCAATGCGGCATAAAATCAAATCTTGGGACGAGTTTGTAAAACAATTACGAGAAGAATATGAGCCGTACGATTATGAAGTAGAGTTGTGGGAAGAAATTAGAAACAGAACGCAAGGACAAGACGAGTCCATCGGTGCATACTTTGCGTGTATGATTAATCTATTTTCTCGCTTACCAACTAAACCTTCTGAAGAACAAAAATTACAAGTATTACGAAGAAATATTGCACCCTACTATATACATGCTATGGGGTTACAAGATATTCATACCGTCGATAAATTACGCGAGATTTGCAAAAAATTGGAAAATAATAGATTAATGGCCGACAAATTTCACCCTCCGCCTTCCGCACGGCGTAATTTACTTGAACCGGATCTTAGCTATCAAGGTCGCGCGCGGGTCACTCATGTAAATACTTCAGAGGTTCGAAGTAATTCTTTTACTCAACCTAGAAGTCAACCCACTTGTTGGAATTGTAGGAAGACTGGCCACCTATATAGGGACTGTGGGCCACCGTTAAATAAATTTTGTTATGGATGCGGATTGCAAAATTATACCAAGGCTACTTGTACTAGATGCAACAATTCGGGAAACGGAAGTCGAAGTTCTTCTTTTCGAACCGGGGATCGAACTTCATAAATACGGTCCAACAACAAAATGAATGGAAATCTTGGTTAGATTTTATTTCTATTAATACCGCTAAATCAGAAATAGATTATATTTTGTCAAATGCTTATGGCGATAACCGACCTTATGTAAATATTAAAATTTTCGGAAACCAATTCACGGGACTTTTAGATTTGGGTGCGAATAGATCAATTATAGGGGAAAGAATTTGAAATATATTAAATAATTTAGGTATAAAATTAAGGGAAGATAATAATATAGAATGTATAGTTGCGAATGGGATTAAATGTAAATGTTTAGGTTATGTAAGCGTTCCAATTACATTAAATAAATGTACAAAACTAATAGAATTATTAGTCATTCCATCGATAAGTCAAGAATTAATATTAGGAGTCGATTTTTGGAATTTAATGAATTTAAATGTCGATGTTTGTCGCGGCGAATTTTCGATGTATAATGTTGACGAAATAGAATCGCAGTCGGGGGTGTATAAGGAAAATTTGACGCCTATGCAAAAATTAAAACTCGATGAACTAATTTGTCATTATTTTAAAAAGATGAAAAAGGGTTTAGGGTGTACTACTCTCGTTGAGCACGAAATATTAACGGAGGCCGAGCCAATAAAACAACGTTATTATCCTGTGTCGCCTAAAGTTCAGGAACAAATTAACCTTGAGCTTGACGCCATGTTAAAAGACGGTGTAATTGAACCTTCAAAAAGTCCTTGGGCGAGTCCTATAATTCTAGTAAGGAAATCGGATAATTCGTATAGATTTGTGGTGGATTATAGGAAAATAAATGCGGTTACACAACGCGATGCATATCCCCTCCCGTATGTTAATAATATCTTAGACAAATTAAAAGATGCACGTTACTTAACATCTCTTGACATAAAGTCAGCATTTTGGCAAATTCCTGTTAAAAAGTCCTCTCAAGACAAAACTGCGTTCACTGTGCCAGGTCGTGGACTATTTCATTTTAAAAGAATGCCTTTCGGTCTACATAATTCGCCTGCCACTTTTCAACGGCTTATGGACCGATTATTTGGTCATGAATATGAACCATATGTATTTGTCTATCTAGATGATATAATCATCGTGACGCCGTCCTTTGAAAAACATTTAGAAATTTTAGCTCAAGTCCTAACAAAAATTTTTGAGGCCGGGTTAACGTTGAACAAAGAAAAATGTCATTTTTGTCGCCCGGAACTTAAATACCTTGGCTACGTAGTAAACAATACAGGATTACATGTGGACCCAGAGAAAGTTAAATCAATTTTAGAAATTCCCGCTCCTAAATCTGTAACAGAGATTCGACGTTTTATGGGTACAGTTAGTTGGTATCGGCGTTTCATTCCCGATTTTTCAACTTTAACAGCTCCCATTTTTGAACTAGTTAAGAAAAATAGACCTTTTATATGGTCTAAAGACTGCGAACGCGCATTTAATTTAATAAAAGAAAGACTAATATCAGCTCCTATTTTGAATTGTCCGGATTTTACGAAACCATTTATTGTACAATGTGACGCATCCGGGTATGGTATCGGCGCGGTGCTCTCACAAAAATATGATGACGAAGAACATATAGTATGTTATGCTAGCCGAAGCTTAAATAAACAAGAGAGAAATTTCACAGTTACTGAGCGCGAGTGTTTGGCGGTTATTTGGGCCGTGGAAAAATTTAGGGAATATTTAGAAGGCGAAAAATTCACAGTAATCACCGATCATCACTCCTTGATTTGGTTAAATAATTTAAAAGACCCCACCGGACGTCTTGCGCGTTGGGCCGTTCGTTTACAACAGTACAATTTCGAGATCATACACCGTAAAGGAAAAGAAAACTTAATGCCTGATTTGTTATCACGAGCTGTTAGCACTGATTTAAATTTAATCACCGTAACCGACCCCATCATAGACCCATGGTATAGACAATTATTAGGAAAAATTCAAGAAAAACCGGAAAATTTCCGTCGTTGGAAAATTGTGGACGGTCAACTTTTTAAATATGTACTGTCTAGAATCGAATCAGATTGGAAATTAGTTATTCCCAAGGAACTTCGAAATCAAGTACTGTACGAATGTCACGATAATCCCACTTCCGGTCATCTCGGTGCATACAAAACCTTTCACAGAGTTTCAAATTTGTATTATTGGCCAAGGTTATTTGCCGATGTAAAGTCTTATGTTCGTAAATGTCAGGTTTGTCAGTGTCAAAAACCATTACAAAATCCGAAACTTGGTTTTATGGGTAATCGACCCTTAATTAGTCAGCCATGGCAACTCATTAGTTTAGATTTCATGGAATTTCCCCGCTCGTTATTAGGTCACACGTGTCTGCTCGTAGTGTCTGATTATTTTTCGAAATATGTACTTTTATTCCCCGTACGTAACGCCACTGCTAAGAAACTGTGCGAAATTGTGGAACAAAAAATATTTTTAGTATATGGGGTGCCTCAAATAATGATTACAGATAATGGTAAACAATTTGTAAGCCATGATTTTAAAAATTTAGCAAATATGTACCGTGTTAAAATAAATTATAATGCTAATTATCACCCACAAAATAATCCTGCGGAACGCGTGAATCGTACCGTGAAAACCATGATCCGTTCTTATTTGGATGGAAATCATCGCAAATGGGACACATATTTAGCTCATATAGCTTGCGCGATAAATACAGCGACCAGCGAAGTGACTCGTTATACCCCTTTTTATATTAATTTCGGTAGAGAACATGTAATCTCGGGTGATTATTTTTCAAAATCTAAATCGACGGATATTCCTGATACAGATCGATCTTCGATCGGGAATAAAAATTTAAAACTTATATTTACCGATATTCAAAATAGACTTCGTGCAGCTCATGAACGTAACAAAAAATATTATAATTTACGGCGTAAACCAAATGAATTCCGCGTTGGTCAGATGGTCTGGTTAAGGAATCATGTCCTCTCGGATGGAAGCAAATTTTTCGCAGCGAAACTCGCACCAAAATTTACCGGACCATACCGAATAAAACAAAAAACTTCCAGCGTTACTTATGAATTAGAAACTTCAGATGGAAAGCCAAAGGGAAATTGGCACATTAAAGATTTAAAAGAGACTGGTTCAAACTAAAATTACTATTTAAATTCACGTTTGATTCTTTTTTTTTGTTGTTTTTTTTTATACGAAAGGGGGAGATTGTCACAATTCAAAATACTTGTCTTCTTCCCTTCCTTTCCTTTTCCCGCTTTAACTCATATTATATTACATTTTTAGAGGTAGTTAGTAGTTGGTAATGTAGAAATGATGGCAGCAGGTGTCGAGCTTGTAAAAATTTATTCTTTGTTAATTTTTACGTATTTTAAGAGTTTTTGTGCTGTGCGCGGGGATTGAGTTGTCGACTCTCGATCAAGACGGTCAAAGTGTCTCCAGTGCCGGGCTCAGAATTATTTCTTATTTATGATCGTGGATCGATTATCGTTTACCGGTTAAATTACTTCGAGTGCTTCGATCCCGTCATATCACCAGTTAGGTGGATATTTGGTCACGTTCATTGCCCGATATTTTGGACTTGGTGCTGTTGCCGTCGCCTGCACCGAGTCATCGCCCCTCAAACCCATTTTGGGGGCCATTGAGTAGCTGCTGGAGATCACCACCACACCATTCCGACGTCCTTGGAGACGTCCGCCTGCGTCCATCCCACCACGTCGAGGCAAATCAGTTAAGTACCCCGCAAAGACATTTTTGCCCTATTTTCACTCCACGTGATTGTTGGAAAAGACTATCTTACTTCGCTTATATTGAATACTACGAGACTCTCTGAACCTTGTTATAATTTGTGTGACAAGACTAGTAATATTTAGTATTATTTTGAGAAGTTATTCATGGTGGGTTAGTGCCCTGGAGTATCTAAAATTTTATGTACCGCCGCCCATGCACTTGCCGAACCTGTTAGAATCTTTACAAGTTTGTACGATTATTCTGTAGTAGAATATTTATTTAAGTATTAATGAATGGAGATCTCCCGTATCGTAATTTTATTGAAAGTTATTTTGAACTATATTTTTGTGCCATGTTGTAATGCAAGTTCGATGCCTGTTTGTCATCTGTATGTCAATCTAGGAGTAAATTATAATTATTTATCATGTTTATCTACATATGAGAGTTTTCCTTATATTGAATCATCATTCAACGTTTCCGTAACCACTCACCCTTATTTTCTCGGTTTTAACATCACCAAAACTGAGTGGCGCCCCTCCTATCCCATTTATTTCGCAGGTATTTTGACAAATGACAGTAAGTATAATTTTGGTTATCCCTTACGAACCCACAATTGTACTTGATTTGCGTACCCCCTCTCCCAGTAGCAGTCGGTGGCCGAGTCATCTAACTAAAATTGCTGACAATCAAATAATATTGTAGCAAACTGTTTCTCAAAACATGTCTCCAAATCACTTGAAAATGCGTTTTCTAAGCGAATTACGTGTTTTTAGGGTGTTTTGCAGTAACTTCTATAGTTCAAATCGGCACTCTAGCTGCGCTGGCGAGTGCACCACGGAGTGCCTCCAAAAGCTTGTATTCACTAAATATCAGTGTATTTTGTCTTATTGTAGCCTAAATAACCAAGTGCCATCGAAACTACAGGTAGAATATGTTTTCAAAGTATACATACAAAATCGTCGTTTCAGACCGTGAAACGTTCAAAACTGATGTAAAAACTGTTTCTCAAAACATGTCCCCAAATCACTTGAAAATGCGTTTTTTAAGCAAATTACGTGTTTTTAGGGTGTTTTGCAGTAACTTCTATAGTTCAAATCGGCACTCTAGCTGCGCTGGCGTGTGAACACGGAGTGCCTCCAAAAGGTTGTATTCACTAAAAAACAGTTTATTTTGTCTTATTGTACCCTAAATAACCTAGTTTCATCAAAACTACAGGTAGAATATGTTTCGAAAGATACATGCAAAATCGTTGTTTCAGACCGTGAAACGCTCAAATATGATGTAAAAACTGTTTTTCAAAACATGTCTCCAAATCACTTGAAAATGCGTTTTCTAAGCGAATTACGTGTTTTTAATGTGTTTTGCAGTAACTTCTATAGTTCAAATCGGCACTCTAGCTGCGCTGGCGAGTGAACACGGAGAGCCTCCAAAAGGTTGTATTCACTAAAAAACAGTGTATTTTGTCATATTGTAGCATAAATAACCTAGTTCCATCGAAACTACAGGTAGATTATGTTTCGAAAGATACATGCAAAATCGTCGTTTCAGACCGTGAAACGCTCAAATATGATGTAAAAACTGTTTTTCAAAACATGTCTCCAAATCACTTGAAAATGCGTTTTCTAAGCGAATTACGTGTTTTTAAGGTGTTTTGCAGTAACTTCTATAGTTCAAATCGGCACTCTAGCTGCACTGGCGAGTGCACCACGGAGTGCCTCCAAAAGGTTGTATTCACTAAAAAACAGTGTATTTTGTCTTATTGTAGCATAAATAACCTAGTTCCATCGAAACTACAGGTAGAATATGTTTCGAAAGCTACATGCAAAATCGTCGTTTCAGACCGTGAAACGCTTAAATATGATGTAAAAACTGTTTCTCAAAACATGTCTCCAAATCACTTGAAAATGCGTTTTCTAAGCGAATTACGTGTTTTTAAGGTGTTTTTCAGTAACTTCTATAGTTCAAATCGGCACTCTAGCTGCGCTGGCGAGTGCACCACGGAGTGCCTCCAGAAGGTTGTATTCACTAAAAAACAGTGTATTTTGTCATATTGTAGCATAAATAACCTAGTTCCATCGAAACTACAGGTAGAATATGTTTCGAAAGATACATGCAAAATCGTCGTTTCAGACCGTGAAACGCTCAAATATGATATAAAAACTGTTTTTCAAAACATGTCTCCAAATCACTTGAAAATGCGTTTTCTAAGCAAATTACGTGTTTTTAAGGTGTTTTGCAGTAACTTCTATAGTTCAAATCGCTACTCTAGCTGCGCTGGCGAGTGCACCACGGAGTGCGTCCAAAAGGTTGTATTCACTAAAAAACAGTGTATTTTGTCATATTGTATCCTAAACAACAAAATTCCATCGAAAGTACCAGTAAAATATGTGTCCAAATGCTACACACAAATCGTTCGTGTCAGACCGTGAAACGCTCAAATATGATGTAAAAACAGTTTTTCAAAACATGTCTCCAAATCACTTGAAAATGCGTTTTCTAAGCGAACTACGTGTTTTTAAGGTGTTTTGCAGTAACTTCTATAGTTCAAATCGGCACTCTAGCTGCGCTGGCGAGTGCACCACGGAGTGCCTCCAAAAGGTTGTATTCACTAAAAAACAGTGTATTTTGTCTTATTGTACCCTAAATAACCTAGTTCCAACGAAACTACAGGTAGAATATGTTTCCAAAGATACATGCAAAATCGTCGTTTCAGACAGTTAAACGCTCAAATATGATGTAAAAACTGTTTTTCAAAACATGTCTCCAAATCACTTAAAAATGCGTTTTCTAAGCGAATTGCGTGTTTTTTAGGTGTTTTGCAGTAACTTCTATAGTTCAAATCGGCACTCCAGCTGCGCTGGCGAGTGCTCCACGGAGTAACTCTAAAAGTTGTATTTAAAGAAAATCACTGTATTTTGTCATATTGTATCCCAAATAACAAAATTCCATCGAAAGTACCAGTAAAATATGTGTCCAAATGCTACACACAAATCGTTCGCTTCAGACCGTGAAACGCTCAAATATGATGTAAAAACTGTTTTTCAAAACATGTCTCCAAATTACTTGAAAATGCGTTTTCTAAGCCAATTACGTGTTTTTAAGGTGTTTTGCACTAACTTCTATAGTTCAAATCGGCACTCTAGCGGCGCTGGCGAGTGCTCCACGGAGTAACTCTAAAAGTTGTATTTAAAGAAAATCACTGTATTTTGTCATATTGTATCCTAAATAACAAAATTCCATCGAAAGTACCAGTAAAATATGTGTCCAAATGCTACACACAAATCGTTCGTTTCAGACCGTGAAACGCTGAAATATGATGTAAAAACTGTTTTTCAAAACATGTCTCCAAATCACTTGAAAATGCGTTTTCTAAGCAAACTACGTGTTTTTAAAGTGTTTTGCAGTAACTTCTATAGTTCAAATCGGCACTCTAGCTGCGCTGGCGAGTGAACACGGAGTGCCTCCAAAAGGTTGTATTCACTAAAAAACAGTGTATTTTGTCTTATTGTACCCTAAATAACCTAGTTCCATCGAAACTACAGGTAGAATATGTTTCGAAAGATACATGCAAAATCGTCGTTACAGACCGTGAAACGCTCAAATATGATGTAAAAACTGTTTTTCAAAACATGTCTCCAAATCTCTTGAAAATGAGTTTTCTAAGCAAATTACGTGCTTTTAAGGTGTTTTGCAGTAACTTCTATAGTTCAAATCGGCACTCTAGCTGCGCTGGCGAGTGAACACGGAGAGCCTCCAAAAGGTTGTATTCACTAAAAAACAGTGTATTTTGTCTTATTGTACCCTAAATAACCTAGTCCCATCGAAACTACAGGTAGAATATATTTCGAAAGATACGTGCAAAATCGTCGTTTCATACGGTGAAACGCTCAAATATGATGTAAAAACTGTTTCTCAAAACATGTCTCCAAATCACTTGAAAATGCGTTTTCTAAACGAATTACGTGTTTTTAAGGTGTTTTGCAGTAACTTCTATAGTTCAAATCGGCACTCTAGCTGCGCTGGCGTGTGAACACGGAGTGCCTCCAAAAGGTTGTATTCACTAAAAAACAGTGTATTTTGTCTTATTGTACCCTAAATAACCTAGTTCCATCAAAACTACAGGTAGAATATGTTTCGAAAGATACATGCAAAATCATTGTTTCAGACCGTGAAACGCTCAAATATGATGTAAAAACTGTTTTTCAAAACATGTCTCCAAATCACTTGAAAATGCGTTTTCTAAACGAATTACGTGTTTTTAAGGTGTTTTGCAGTAACTTCTATAGTTCAAATCGGCACTCTAGTTGCGCTGGCGAGTGAACACGGAGAGCCTCCAAAAGGTTGTATTCACTAAAAAACAGTGTATTTTGTCATATTGTAGCATAAATAAGCTAGTTCCATCGAAACTACAGGTAGATTATGTTTCGAAAGATACATGCAAAATCGTCGTTTCAGACCGTGAAACGCTCAAATATGATGTAAAAACTGTTTTTCAAAACATGTCTCCAAATCACTTGAAAATGCGTTTTCTAAGCGAATTACGTGTTTTTAAGGTGTTTTGCAGTAACTTCTATTGTTCAAATCGGCACTCTAGCTGCACTGGCGAGTGCACCACGGAGTGCCTCCAAAAGGTTGTATTCACTAAAAAACAGTGTATTTTGTCTTATTGTAGCATAAATAACCTAGTTCCATCGAAACTACAGGTAGAATATGTTTCGAAAGCTACATGCAAAATCGTCGTTTCAGACCGTGAAACGCTCAAATATGATGTAAAAACTGTTTCTCAAAACATGTTTTCAAATCACTTGAAAATGCGTTTTCTAAGCGAATTACGTGTTTTTAAGGTGTTTTTCAGTAACTTCTATAGTTCAAATCGGCACTCTAGCTGCGCTGGCGAGTGCACCACGGAGTGCCTCCAGAAGGTTGTATTCACTAAAAAACAGTGTATTTTGTCATATTGTAGCATAAATAACCTAGTTCCATCGAAACTACTGGTAGAATATGTTTCGAAAGATACATGCAAAATCGTCGTTTCAGACCGTGAAACGGTCAAATATGATATAAAAACTGTTTTTTAAAACATGTCTCCAAATCACTTGAAAATGCGTTTTCTAAGCAAATTACGTGTTTTTAAGGTGTTTTGCAGTAACTTCTATAGTTCAAATCGCTACTCTAGCTGCGCTGGCGAGTGCACCACGGAGTGCGTCCAAAAGGTTGTATTCACTAAAAAACAGTGTATTTTGTCATATTGTATCCTAAACAACAAAATTCCATCGAAAGTACCAGTAAAATATGTGTCCAAATGCTACACACAAATCGTTCGTGTCAGACCGTGAAACGCTCAAATATGATGTAAAAACTGTTTTTTAAAACATGTCTCCAAATCACTTGAAAATGCGTTTTCTAAGCGAACTACGTGTTGTTAAGGTGTTTTGCAGTAACTTCTATAGTTCAAATCAACACTCTAGCTGCGCTGGCGAGTGCACCACGGAGTGCCTCCAAAAGATTGTATTCACTAAAAAACAGTGTATTTTGTCTTATTGTACCCTAAATAACCTAGTTCCATCGAAACTACAGGTAGAATATGTTTCCAAAGATACATGCAAAATCGTCGTTTCAGACCGTGAAACGCTCAAATATGATGTAAAAAGTGTTTTTCAAAACATGTCTCCAAATCACTTGAAAATGCGTTTTCTAAGCGAATTACGTGTTTTTAAGGTGTTTTGCAGTAACTTCTATAGTTCAAATCGGTACTCTAGCTGCGCTGGCGAGTGAACACGGAGAGCCTCCAAAAGGTTGTATTCACTAAAAAACAGTGTATTTTGTCTTATTGTACCCTAAATAACCTAGTCCCATCGAAACTACAGGTAGAATATATTTCGAAAGATACATGCAAAATCGTCGTTTCATACGGTGAAACGCTCAAATATGATGTAAAAACTGTTTCTCAAAACATGTCTCCAAATCACTTGAAAATGCGTTTTCTAAACGAATTACGTGTTTTTAAGGTGTTTTGCAGTAACTTCTATAGTTCAAATCGGCACTCCAGCTGCGCTGGCGTGTGAACACGGAGTGCCTCCAAAACGTTGTATTCACTAAAAAACAGTGCATTTTGTCTTATTGTACCCTAAATAACCTAGTTCCATCGAAACTACAGGTAGAATATGTTTCGAAAGATACATGCAAAATCGTCGTTTCAGACCGTGAAACGCTCAAATATGATGTAAAAACTGTTTATCAAAACATGTCTCCAAATCACTTGAAAATGCGTTTTCTAAGCGAATTACGTGTTTTTAAGGTGTTTTGCAGTAACTTCTATAGTTCAAATCGGCACTCTAGCTGCGCTGGCGAGTGAACACGGAGTGCCTCCAAAAGGTTGTATTCACTAAAAAACAGTGTATTTTGTCATATTGTAGCATAAATAACCCAGTTCCATCGAAACTACAGGTAGAATATGTTTCCAAAGATACATGCAAAATCGTCGTTTCAGACCGTGAAATGCTCAAATATGATGTAAAAACTGTTTTTCAAAACATGTCTCCAAATCACTTGAAAATGCGTTTTCTAAGCGAATTACGTGTTTTTAAGGTGTTTTGCAGTAACTTCTATAGTTCAAATCGGCACTCTAGCTGCGCTGGCGAGTGCAACACGGAGTGCCTCCAAAAGGTTGTATTCGCTAAAAAAACAGTGTATTTTGTCATATTGTAGCATAAATAACCTAGTTCTATCGAAACTACAGGTAGATTATGTTTCGAAAGATACATGCAAAATCGTCGTTTCAGACCGTGAAACGCTCAAATATGATTTAAAAACTGTTTTTAAAACATGTCTCCAAATCACTTGAAAATGCGTTTTCTAAGCGAATTACGTGTTTTTAAGGTGTTTTGCAGTAACTTCTATTGTTCAAATCGGCACTCTAGCTGCGCTGGCGAGTGCACCACGGAGTGCCTCCAAAAGGTTGTATTCACTAAAAAACAGTGTATTTTGTCTTATTGTAGCATAAATAACCTAGTTCCATCGAAACTACAGGTAGAATATATTTCGAAAGCTACATGCAAAATCGTCGTTTCAGACCGTGAAACGTTTAAATATGATGTAAAAACTGTTTCTCAAAACATGTCTCCAAATCACTTGAAAATGCGTTTTCTAAGCGAATTACGTGTTTTTAAGGTGTTTTTCAGTAACTTCTATAGTTCAAATCGGCACTCTAGCTGCGCTGGCGAGTGCACCACGGAGTGCCTCCAGAAGGTTGTATTCACTAAAAAACAGTGTATTTTGTCATATTGTAGCATAAATAACCTAGTTCCATCGAAACTACAGGTAGAATATGTTTCGAAAGATACATGCAAAATCGTCGTTTCAGACCGTGAAACGCTCAAATATGATATAAAAACTGTTTTTCAAAACATGTCTCCAAATCACTTGAAAATGCGTTTTCTAAGCAAATTACGTGTTTTTAAGGTGTTTTGCAGTAACTTCTATAGTTCAAATCGGTACTCTAGCTGCGCTGGCGAGTGCACCACGGAGTGCGTCCAAAAGGTTGTATTCACTAAAAAACAGTGTATTTTGTCATATTGTATCCTAAACAACAAAATTCCATCGAAAGTACCAGTAAAATATGTGTCCAAATGCTACACACAAATCGTTCGTGTCAGACCGTGAAACGCTCAAATATGATGTGAAAACTGTTTTTTAAAACATGTCTCCAAATCACTTGAAAATGCGTTTTCTAAGCGAACTACGTGTTGTTAAGGTGTTTTGCAGTAACTTCTATAGTTCAAATCAACACTCTAGCTGCGCTTGCGAGTGCACCACGGAGTGCCTCCAAAAGGTTGTATTCACTAAAACACAGTGTATTTTGTCTTATTGTACCCTAAATAACCTAGTTCCATCGAAACTACAGGTAGAATATGTTTCCAAAGATACATGCAAAATCGTCGTTTCAGACCGTGAAACGCTCAAATATGATGTAAAAAGTGTTTTTCAAAACATGTCTCCAAATCACATGAAAATGCGTTTTCTAAACGAATTACGTGTTTTTTAAGGTGTTTTGCAGTAACTTCTATAGTTCAAATCGGCACTCTATCTGCGCTGGCGAGTGCACCACGGAGTGCCTCCAAAAGGTAGTATTCACTAAAAAACAGTGTATTTTGTCATATTGTAGCATAAATAACCCAGTTCCATCAAAAGTACAGGTAGAATATGTTTCGAAAGAAACATGCAAAATCGTCGTTTCAGACCGTGAAACGCTCAAATATGATGTAAAAACTGTTTTTCAAAACATGTTTCCAAATCACTTGAAACTGCGTTTTCTAAGCGAATTACGTGTTTTTAAGGTGTTTTGCAGTAACTTCTATTGTTCAAATCGGCACTCTAGCTGCGCTGGCGAGTGCACCACGGAGTGCCTCCAAAAGGTTGTATTCACTAAAAAACAGTGTATTTTGTCTTATTGTACCCTAAATAACCTAGTTCCATCGAAACTACAGGTAGAATATGTTTCCAAAGATACATGCAAAATCGTCGTTTCAGACCGTGAAACGCTCAAATATGATGTAAAAACTGTTTCTCAAAACATGTCTCCAAATCACTTGAAAATGCGTTTTCTAAGCGAATTACGTGTTTTTAAGGTGTTTTGCAGTAACTTCTATAGTTCAAATCGGCACTCTAGCTGCGCTGGCGAGTGCACCACGGAGTGCCTCCAAAAGGTTGTATTCACTAAAAAAACAGTGTATTTTGTCATATTATAGCATAGTTAACCTAGTTCCATTGAAACTACAGGTAGAATATACTTCGAAAGATACATGCAAAATCGTCGTTTCAGACCGTGAAACGCTCAAATATGATGTAAAAACTGTTTTTCAAAACATGTCTCCAAATCACTTGAAACTGCGTTTTCTAAGCGAATTACGTGTTTTTAAGGTGTTTTGCAGTAACTACTATTGTTCAAATCGGCCCTCTAGCTGCGCTGGCGAGTGCACCACGGAGTGCCTCCAAAAGGTTGTATTCACTAAAAAACAGTGTATTTTGTCATATTGTAGCATAAATAACCTAGTTCCATCGAAACTACAGGTAGAATATGTTTCGAAAGATACATGCAAAATCGTCGTTTCAGACCGTGAAACGCTCAAATATGATGTAAAAACTGTTTCTCAAAACACGTCTCCAAATCACTTGAAAATGCGTTTTCTAAGCGAATTACGTGTTTTTAAGGTGTTTTGCAGTAACTTCTATAGTTCAAATCGGCACTCTAGCTGCGCTGGCGAGTGCACCACGGAGTGCCTCCAAAAGGTTGTATTCACTAAAAAACAGTGTATTTTGTCATATTGTAGCATAAATAACCTAGTTCCATCGAAACTACAGGTAGAATATGTTTAGAAAGATACATGCAAAATCGTCTTTTCAGACCGTGAAAGGCTCAAATATGATGTAAAAACTGTTTTTCAAAACATGTCTCCAAATCACTTGAAAATGCGTTTTCTAAGCGAATTACGTGTTTTTAAGGTGTTTTGCAGTAACTTCTATAGTTCAAATCGGCACTCTAGCTGCGCTGGCGGGTGAACACGGAGTGCCTCCAAAAGGTTGTATTCACTAAAAAACAGTGTATTTTGTCTTGTTGTACCCTAAATAACCTAGTTCCATCGAAACTACAGGTAGAATATGTTTCGAAAGATACATGCAAAATCGTCGTTTCAGACCGTGAAACGCTCAAATATGATGTAAAACTGTTTCTCAAAACATGTCTCCAAATCACTTGAAAATGCGTTTTCTAAGCGAATTACGTGTTTTTAATGTGTTTTGCAGTAACTTCTATAGTTCAAATCGGCACTCTAGCTGCGCTGGCGAGTGCACCACGGAGTGCCTCCAAAAGGTTGTATTCACTAAAAAAACAGTGTATTTTGTCATATTGTAGCATAAATAACCTAGTTCCATCGAAACTACAGGTAGAATATGTTTTGAAAGATACATGCAAAATCGTCGTTTCAGACCGTGAAACGCTCAAATATGATGTAAAAACTGTTTTTCAAAACATGTCTCCAAATCACTTGAAACTGCGTTTTCTAAGCGAATTACGTGTTTTTAAGGTGTTTTGCAGTAACTTCTATTGTGCAAATCGGCACTCTAGCTGCGCTGGCGAGTGCACCACGGAGTGCCTCCAAAAGGTTGTATTCACTAAAAAACAGTGTATTTTGTCATATTGTAGCATAAATAACCTAGTTCCATCGAAACTACAGGTAGAATATGTTTCGAAAGATACATGCAAAATCGTCGTTTCAGACCGTGAAACGCTCAAATATGATGTAAAAACTGTTTCTCAAAACATGTCTCCAAATCACTTGAAAATGCGTTTTCCAAGCGAATTACGTGTTTTTAAGGTGTTTTGCAGTAACTTCTATAGTTCAAATCGGCACTCTAGCTGCGCTGGCGAGTGCACCACGGAGTGCCTCCAAAAGGTTGTATTCACTAAAAAACAGTGTATTTTGTCATATTGTAGCATAAATAACCTAGTTCCATCGAAACTACAGGTAGAATATGTTTCGAAAGATACATGCAAAATCGTCTTTTCAGACCGTGAAAGGCTCAAATATGATGTAAAAACTGTTTCTCAAAACATGTCTCCAAATCACTTGAAAATGCGTTTTCTAAGCGAATTACGTGTTTTTAAGGTGTTTTGCAGTAACTTCTATAGTTCAAATCGGCACTCTAGCTGCGCTGGCGAGTGAACACGGAGAGCCTCCAAAAGGTTGTATTCACTAAAAAACAGTGTATTTTGTCTTATTGTACCCTAAATAAACTAGTCCCATCGAAACTACAGGTAGAATATATTTCGAAAATACATGCAAAATCGTCGTTTCATACCGTGAAACGCTCAAATATGATGTAAAAACTGTTTCTCAAAACATGTCTCCAAATCACTTGAAAATGCGTTTTCTAAACGAATTACGTGTTTTTTAAGGTGTTTTGCAGTAACTTCTATAGTTCAAATCGGCACTCTAGCTGCGCTGGCGAGTGCACCACGGAGTGCCTCCAAAATGTTGTATTCACTAAAAAACAGTGTATTTTGTCATATTGTAGCATAAATAACCCAGTTCCATCAAAACTACAGGTAGAATATGTTTTGAAAGATACATGCAAAATCGTCGTTTCAGACCGTGAAACGCTCAAATATGATGTAAAAACTGTTTTTCAAAACATGTCTCCAAATCACTTGAAACTGCGTTTTCTAAGCGAATTACGTGTTTTTAAGGTGTTTTGCAGTAACTTCTATTGTTCAAATCGGCACTCTAGCTGCGCTGGCGAGTGCACCACGGAGTGCCTCCAAAAGGTTGTATTCACTAAAAAACTGTGTATTTTGTCTTATTGTACCCTAAATAACCTTGTTCCATCGAAACTACAGGTAGAATATGTTTCCAAAGATACATGCAAAATCGTCGTTTCAGACCGTGAAACGCTCAAATATGATGTAAAAACTGTTTCTCAAAACATGTCTCCAAATCACTTGAAAATGCGTTTTCTAAGCGAATTACGTGTTTTTAAGGTGTTTTGCAGTAACTTCTATAGTTCAAATCGGCACTCTAGCTGCGCTGGCGAGTGCACCACGGAGTGCCTCCAAAAGGTTGTATTCACTAAAAAAACAGTGTATTTTGTCATATTGTAGCATAAATAACCTAGTTCCATCGAAACTACAGGTAGAATATGTTTCGAAAGATACATGCAAAATCGTCGTTTCAGACCGTGAAACGCTCAAATATGATGTAAAAACTGTTTTTCAAAACATGTCTCCAAATCACTTGAAACTGCGTTTTCTAAGCGAATTACGTGTTTTTTAGGTGTTTTGCAGTAACTTCTATAGTTCAAATCGGCACTCTAGCTGCGCTGGCGAGTGCACCACGGAGTGCCTCCAAAAGGTTGTATTCACTAAAAAACAGTGTATTTTGTCATATTGTAGCATAAATAACCTAGTTCCATCGAAACTACAGGTAGAATATATTTAGAAAGATACATGCAAAATCGTCTTTTCAGACCGTGAAAGGCTCAAATATGATGTAAAAACTGTTTTTCAAAACATGTCTCCAAATCACTTGAAAATACGTTTTCTAAGCGAATTACGTGTTTTTAAGGTGTTTTGCAGTAACTTCTATAGTTAAATCGGCACTCTAGCTGCGCTGGCGAGTGCACCACGGAGTGCGTCCAATAGGTTGTATTCACTAAAAACAGCGTATTTTGTAATATTGTATCCTAAACAACAAAATTCCATCGAAAGTACCAGTAAAATATGTGTCTAAATGCTACACACAAATCGTTCGTGTCAGACAGTGAAACGCTCAAATATGATGTAAAAACAGTTTTTCAAAATATGTCTCCAAATCACTTGAAAATGCGTTTTCTAAGCGAACTACGTGTTTTTAAGGTGTTTTGCAGTAACTTCTATAGTTCAAATCGGCACTCTAGCTGCGCTGGCGAGTGCACCACGGAGTGCCTCCAAAAGGTTGTATTCACTAAAAAAACAGTGTATTTTGTCTTATTGTACCCTAAATAACCAAGTTCCATCGAAACTACAGGTAGAATATGTTTCCAAAGATACATGCAAAATCGTCGTTTCAGACAGTGAAACGCTCAAATATGATGTAAAAACTGTTTTTCAAAACATGTCTCCAAATCACTTGAAAATGCGTTTTCTAAGCGAATTGCGTGTTTTTTAGGTGTTTTGCAGTAACTTCTATAGTTCAAATCGGCACTCCAGCTGCGCTGGCGAGTGCTCCACGGAGTAACTCTAAAAGTTGTATTTAAAGAAAATCACTGTATTTTGTCATATTGTATCCTAAATAACAAAATTCCATCGAAAGTACCAGTAAAATATGTGTCCAAATGCTACACACAAATAGTTCGTTTCAGACCGTGAAACGCTCAAATATGATGTAAAAACTGTTTTTCAAAACATGTCTCCAAATTACTTGAAAATGCGTTTTCTAAGCCAATTACGTGTTTTTAAGGTGTTTTGCAGTAACTTCTATAGTTCAAATCGGCACTCTAGCTGCGCTGGCGAGTGCTCCACGGAGTAACTCTAAAAGTTGTATTTAAAGAAAATCACTGTATTTTGTCATATTGTATCCTAAATAACAAAATTCCATCGAAAGTACCAGTAAAATATGTGTCCAAATGCTACACACAAATCGTTCGTTTCAGACCGTGAAACGCTCAAATATGATGTAAAAACTGTTTTTCAAAACATGTCTCCAAATCACTTGAAAATGCGTTTTCTAAGCGAATTACGTGTTTTTAAGGTGTTTTGCATTAACTTCTATAGTTCAAATCGGCACTCTAGCTGCGCTGGCGGGTGAACACGGAGTGCCTCCAAAAGGTTGTATTCACTAAAAAACAGTGTATTTTGTCTTGTTGTACCCTAAATAACCTAGTTCCATCGAAACTACAGGTAGAATATGTTTCGAAAGATACATGCAAAATCGTCGTTTCAGACCGTGAAACGCTCAAATATGATGTAAAACTGTTTCTCAAAACATGTCTCCAAATCACTTGAAAATGCGTTTTCTAAGCGAATTACGTGTTTTTAAGGTGTTTTGCAGTAACTTCTATAGTTCAAATCGGCACTCTAGCTGCGCTGGCGAGTGCACCACGGAGTGCCTCCAAAAGGTTGTATTCACTAAAAAAACAGTGTATTTTGTCATATTGTAGCATAAATAACCTAGTTCCATCGAAACTACAGGTAGAATATGTTTTGAAAGATACATGTAAAATCGTCGTTTCAGACCGTGAAACGCTCAAATATGATGTAAAAACTGTTTTTCAAAACATGCCTCCAAATCACTTGAAACTGCGTTTTCTAAGCGAATTACGTGTTTTTAAGGTGTTTTGCAGTAACTTCTATTGTGCAAATCGGCACTCTAGCTGCGCTGGCGAGTGCACCACGGAGTGCCTCCAAAAGGTTGTATTCACTAAAAAACAGTGTATTTTGTCATATTGTAGCATAAATAACCTAGTTCCATCGAAACTACAGGTAGAATATGTTTCGAAAGATACATGCAAAATCGTCGTTTCAGACCGTGAAACGCTCAAATATGATGTAAAAACTGTTTCTCAAAACATGTCTCCAAATCACTTGAAAATGCGTTTTCTAAGCGAATTACGTGTTTTTAAGGTGTTTTGCAGTAACTTCTATAGTTCAAATCGGCACTCTAGTTGCGCTGGCGAGTGCACCACGGAGTGCGTCCAATAGGTTTTATTCACTAAAAAACAGTGTATTTTGTAACATTGTATCCTAAACAACAAAATTCCATCGAAAGTACCAGTAAAATATGTGTCTAAATGCTACACACAAATCGTTCGTGTCAGACCGTGAAACGCTCAAATATGATGTAAAAACAGTTTTTCAAAACATGTCTCCAAATCACTTGAAAATGCGTTTTCTAAGCGAACTACGTGTTTTTAAGGTGTTTTGCAGTAACTTCTATAGTTCAAATCGGCACTCTAGCTGTGCTGGCGAGTGCACCACGGAGTGCCTCCAAAAGGTTGTATTCACTAAAAACAGTGTATTTTGTCTTATTGTACCCTAAATAACCTAGTTCCATCGAAACTACAGGTAGAATATGTTTCGAAAGATACATGCAAAATCGTCGTTTCAGACCGTGAAACGCTCAAATATGATGTAAAAACTGTTTTTTAAAACATGTCTCCAAATCACTTGAAAATGCGTTTTCTAAGCGAATTACGTGTTTTTAAGGTGTTTTGCAGTAACTTCTATAGTTCAAATCGGCACTCTAGCTGCGCTGGCGAGTGAACACGGAGAGCCTCCAAAAGGTTGTATTCACTAAAAAACAGTGTATTTTGTCTTATTGTACCCTAAATAACCTAGTCCCATCGAAACTACAGGTAGAATATATTTCGAAAATACATGCAAAATCGTCGTTTCATACCGTGAAACGCTCAAATATGATGTAAAAACTGTTTTTCAAACATGTCTCCAAATCACTTGAAACTGCGTTTTCTAAGCGAATTACGTGTTTTTAAGGTGTTTTGCAGTAACTTCTATTGTTCAAATCGGCACTCTAGCTGCGCTGGCGAGTGCACCACGGAGTGCCTCCAAAAGGTTGTATTCACTAAAAAACTGTGTATTTTGTCTTATTGTACCCTAAATAACCTTGTTCCATCGAAACTACAGGTAGAATATGTTTCCAAAGATACATGCAAAATCGTCGTTTCAGACCGTGAAACGCTCAAATATGATGTAAAAACTGTTTCTCAAAACATGTCTCCAAATCACTTGAAAATGCGTTTTCTAAGCGAATTACGTGTTTTTAAGGTGTTTTGCAGTAACTTCTATAGTTCAAATCGGCACTCTAGCTGCGCTGACGAGTGCACCACGGAGTGCCTCCAAAAGGTTGTATTCACTAAAAAAACAGTGTATTTTGTCATATTGTAGCATAAATAACCTAGTTCCATCGAAACTACAGGTAGAATATGTTTCGAAAGATACATGCAAAATCGTCGTTTCAGACCGTGAAACGCTCAAATATGATGTAAAAACTGTTTTTCAAAACATGTCTCCAAATCACTTGAAACTGCGTTTTCTAAGCGAATTACGTGTTTTTTAGGTGTTTTGCAGTAACTTCTATAGTTCAAATCGACACTCTAGCTGCGCTGGCGAGTGCTCCACGGAGTAACTCTAAAAGTTGTATTTAAAGAAAATCACTGTATTTTGTCATATTGTATCCTAAATAACAAAATTCCATCGAAAGTACCATTAAAATATGTGTCCAAATGCTACACACAAATCGTTCGTTTCAGACCGTGAAACGCTTAAATATGATGTAAAAACTGTTTTTCAAAACATGTCTCCAAATTACTTGAAAATGCATTTTCTAAGCGAATTACGTGTTTTTAAGGTGTTTTGCAGTAACTTCTATAGTTCAAATCGGCACTCTAGCTGCGCTGGCGGGTGAACACGGAGTGCCTCCAAAAGGTTGTATTCACTAAAAAACAGTGTATTTTGTCTTATTGTACCCTAAATAACCTAGTTCCATCGAAACTACAGGTAGAATATGTTTCGAAAGATACATGCAAAATCGTCGTTTCAGACCGTGAAACGCTCAAATATGATGTAAAAACTGTTTCTCAAAACATGTCTCCAAATCACTTGAAAATGCGTTTTCTAAGCGAATTACGTGTTTTTAAGGTGTTTTGCAGTAACTTCTATAGTTCAAATCGGTACTCTAGCTGCGCTGGCGAGTGCACCACGGAGTGCGTCCAATAGGTTGTATTCAATAAAAAACAGCGTATTTTGTAATATTGTATCCTAAACAACAAAATTCCATCGAAAGTACCAGTAAAATATGTGTCTAAATGCTACACACATATCGTTCGTGTCAGACCGTGAAACACTCAAATATGATGTAAAAACTGTTTTTCAAAACATGTCTCCAAATCACTTGAAAATTGCGTTTTCTAAGCGAATTACGTGTTTTTAAGGTGTTTTGCAGTAACTTCTATAGTTCAAATCGGTACACTAGCTGCGCTGGCGAGTGCACCACGGAGTGCGTCCAAAAGGTTGTATTCACTAAAAAACAGTTTATTTTGTCATATTGTATCCTAAATAACAAAATTCCTTTGAAAGTACCAGTAAAATATGTGTCCAAATGCTACACACAAATCGTTCGTGTCAGACCGTGAAATGCTCAAATATGATGTAAAATCTGTATTTCAAAACATGTCTCCAAATCACTTGAAAATGCGTTTTCTAAGCGAATTACGTGTTTTTAAGGTGTTTTGCAGTAACTTCTATAGTTCAAATCGGCACTCTAGCTGCGCTGGCGAGTGCACCACGGAGTGCGTCCAAAAGGTTGTATTTACTAAAAAACAGTGTATTTTGTCATAGTGTATCCTAAACAACAAAATTCCAACGAAAGTACCAGTAAAATATGTGTCCAAATGCTACACTCAAATCGTTCGTGTCAGACCGTGAAACGCTCAAATATGATGTAAAAACTGTTTTTTAAAACATGTCTCCAAATCACTTGAAAATGCGTTTTCTAAGCGAACTACGTGTTGTTAGGTGTTTTGCAGTAACTTCTATAGTTCAAATCGGCACTCTA
This sequence comes from Harpalus rubripes, assembly GCA_963082715.1. Taxonomy (NCBI): domain Eukaryota; kingdom Metazoa; phylum Arthropoda; class Insecta; order Coleoptera; family Carabidae; genus Harpalus; species Harpalus rubripes. The sequence goes on from CAUJCB010000465.1 coordinate 69,817, forward strand.
GCTGCGCTGGCGAGTGCACCACGGAGTGCCTCCAAAAGGTTGTATTCACTAAAAAACAGTGTATTTTGTCTTATTGTACCCTAAATAACCTAGTTCCATCGAAACTACAGGTAGAATATGTTTCCAAAGATACATGCAAAATCGTCGTTTCAGACCGTGAAACGCTCAAATATGATGTAAAAACTGGTTTTCAAAACATGTCTCCAAATCACTTGAAAATGCGTTTTCTAAGCGAATTACGTGTTTTTAAGGTGTTTTGCAGTAACTTCTATAGTTCAAATCGGCACTCTAGCTGCGCTGGCGAGTGCACCACGGAGTGCCTCCAAAAGGTTGTATTCACTAAAAAACAGTGTATTTTGTCTTATTGTACCCTAAATAACCTAGTTCCATCGAAACTACAGGTAGAATATGTTTCCAAAGATATATGCAAAATCGTCGTTTCAGACCGTGAAACGCTCAAATATGATGTAAAAAGTGTTTTTCAAAACATGTCTCCAAATCACTTGAAAATGCGTTTTCTAAGCGAATTACGTGTTTTTAAGGTGTTTTGCAGTAACTTTTATAGTTCACATCGGCACTCTAGCTGCGCTGGCGAGTGCACCACGGAGTAACTCTAAAAGTTGTACTTAAAGAAAATCACTGTATTTTGTCATATTGTATCCTAAATAACAAAATTCCTTTGAAAGTACCAGTAAAATATGTGTCCAAATGCTACACACAAATCGTTCGTTTCAGACCGTGAAACGCTCAAATATGTTGTAAAAACTGTTCAAACATGTCTCCAAATCACTTGAAAATGCGTTTTCTTAGCGAATTACGTGTTTTTAGGGTGTTTTGCAGTAACTTCTATAGGTCAAATCGGCACTCTAGCTGCGCTGGCAAGTGCACCACGGAGTGCCTCCAAAAGCTTGTATTCACTAAAAATCAATGTATTCCGTCTTATTGTAGCCTAAATAACCAAGTGCCATCGAAACTACAGGTAGAATATGTTTCCAAAGTATACATACAAAATCGTCGTTTCAGTCCGTGAAATGTTCAAAACTGATGTATTAACTTGTCACAACTCAAAATACTTGTCTTCTTCCCTTCCTTTCCTTTTCCCGCTTTAACTCATATTATATTACATTTTTAGAGGTAGTTAGTAGTTGGTAATGTAGAAATGATGGCAGCAGGTGTCGAGCTTGTAAAAATTTATTCTTTGTTAATTTTTACGTATTTTAAGAGTTTTTGTGCTGTGCGCGGGGATTGAGTTGTCGACTCTCGATCAAGACGGTCAAAGTGTCTCCAGTGTCGGGCTCAGAATTATTTCTTATTTATGATCGTGGATCGATTATCGTTTACCGGTTAAATTACTTCGAGTGCTTCGATCCCGTCATATCACCAGTTAGGTGGATATTTGGTCACGTTCATTGCCCGATATTTTGGACTTGGTGCTGTTGCCGTCGCCTGCACCGAGTCATCGCCCCTCAAACCCATTTTGGGGGCCATTGAGTAGCTGCTGGAGATCACCACCACACCATTCCGACGTCCTTGGAGACGTCCGCCTGCGTCCATCCCACCACGTCGAGGCAAATCAGTTAAGTACCCCGCAAAGACATTTTTGCCCTATTTTCACTCCACGTGATTGTTGGAAAAGACTATCTTACTTCGCTTATATTGAATACTACGAGACTCTCTGAACCTTGTTATAATTTGTGTGACAAGACTAGTAATATTTAGTATTATTTTGAGAAGTTATTCATGGTGGGTTAGTGCCCTGGAGTATCTAAAATTTTATGTACCGCCGCCCATGCACTTGCCGAACCTGTTAGAATCTTTACAAGTTTGTACGATTATTCTGTAGTAGAATATTTATTTAAGTATTAATGAATGGAGATCTCCCGTATCGTAATTTTATTGAAAGTTATTTTGAACTATATTTTTGTGCCATGTTGTAATGCAAGTTCGATGCCTGTTTGTCATCTGTATGTCAATCTAGGAGTAAATTATAATTATTTATCATGTTTATCTACATATGAGAGTTTTCCTTATATTGAATCATCATTCAACGTTTCCGTAACCACTCACCCTTATTTTCTCGGTTTTAACATCACCAAAACTGAGTGGCGCCCCTCCTATCCCATTTATTTCGCAGGTATTTTGACAAATGACAGTAAGTATAATTTTGGTTATCCCTTACGAACCCACAATTGTACTTGATTTGCGTACCCCCTCTCCCAGTAGCAGTCGGTGGCCGAGTCATCTAACTAAAATTGCTGACAATCAAATAATATTGTAGCAAATTGGCGCCCAACGTGGGGCTCCCTTAATTTACAAAAGGGCAAGGGTTCAAAATTTTTAAAGGGCCAAAACTTTAGCAAGGTGTAATTATTTTGTCTCCACGTCTCTCTTAAATCATTATCAGTCTAAATTTAATTTATATTGAGTACAAATAAATTTCAAAATTAATTCGGTATCGTCCGATAAAATATTTGGAAACATGGAAGTCAACCGGTTAAGTAGAGATGAACTCGAATATGAACTATCGGTACGCGGCGTTGAAAATACCAGTATTCTTACAATACAAGTAATGCGGCAAGAACTCGTTAAGAAATTCAAACGCGAAGAAATAGGGGACTTAACTGACCAAAGTACTACGGCCCGCGATCCTTCCAAGGAACTAGATATTTGCGCGGCAAAATTTAAAGAAGTTAGGGCATTAGGATTAGAATTTTCGGGAAAATCGACAGACGGAAATTTTAAGAAAATTTCTACAAAATTAATACATATCATAAATAGATTATGTCGTATAGAGACATCCGAGGCGGCTGAGTTAAAAGGTCCAATAAAAGTACTTTTAGTGGAAATTAGAGAATTCGAACAAGAATTTATAGATCGGGTTGATGAAAATGATAACGCGGAAACGAAAATTAATGTTGTTGAAACCGTTGAAAATAATAAAACTCGTAAGAAACAAATACCGGTGAGTCAATGGAATATTACATTTAACGGTGAAACCGGATTAAGTGTCAATGCTCTCCTTGAATTAGTAAATGATTATAGAGTATCGCGAAATATTAGTGAAGATGAACTATGTAATTGTGCGGTCGAATTATTAAAAGGCAGGGCCTTGACGTGGTATCGGTCAATGCGGCATAAAATCAAATCTTGGGACGAGTTTGTAAAACAATTACGAGAAGAATATGAGCCGTACGATTATGAAGTAGAGTTGTGGGAAGAAATTAGAAACAGAACGCAAGGACAAGACGAGTCCATCGGTGCATACTTTGCGTGTATGATTAATCTATTTTCTCGCTTACCAACTAAACCTTCTGAAGAACAAAAATTACAAGTATTACGAAGAAATATTGCACCCTACTATATACATGCTATGGGGTTACAAGATATTCATACCGTCGATAAATTACGCGAGATTTGCAAAAAATTGGAAAATAATAGATTAATGGCCGACAAATTTCACCCTCCGCCTTCCGCACGGCGTAATTTACTTGAACCGGATCTTAGCTATCAAGGTCGCGCGCGGGTCACTCATGTAAATACTTCAGAGGTTCGAAGTAATTCTTTTACTCAACCTAGAAGTCAACCCACTTGTTGGAATTGTAGGAAGACTGGCCACCTATATAGGGACTGTGGGCCACCGTTAAATAAATTTTGTTATGGATGCGGATTGCAAAATTATACCAAGGCTACTTGTACTAGATGCAACAATTCGGGAAACGGAAGTCGAAGTTCTTCTTTTCGAACCGGGGATCGAACTTCATAAATACGGTCCAACAACAAAATGAATGGAAATCTTGGTTAGATTTTATTTCTATTAATACCGCTAAATCAGAAATAGATTATATTTTGTCAAATGCTTATGGCGATAACCGACCTTATGTAAATATTAAAATTTTCGGAAACCAATTCACGGGACTTTTAGATTTGGGTGCGAATAGATCAATTATAGGGGAAAGAATTTGAAATATATTAAATAATTTAGGTATAAAATTAAGGGAAGATAATAATATAGAATGTATAGTTGCGAATGGGATTAAATGTAAATGTTTAGGTTATGTAAGCGTTCCAATTACATTAAATAAATGTACAAAACTAATAGAATTATTAGTCATTCCATCGATAAGTCAAGAATTAATATTAGGAGTCGATTTTTGGAATTTAATGAATTTAAATGTCGATGTTTGTCGCGGCGAATTTTCGATGTATAATGTTGACGAAATAGAATCGCAGTCGGGGGTGTATAAGGAAAATTTGACGCCTATGCAAAAATTAAAACTCGATGAACTAATTTGTCATTATTTTAAAAAGATGAAAAAGGGTTTAGGGTGTACTACTCTCGTTGAGCACGAAATATTAACGGAGGCCGAGCCAATAAAACAACGTTATTATCCTGTGTCGCCTAAAGTTCAGGAACAAATTAACCTTGAGCTTGACGCCATGTTAAAAGACGGTGTAATTGAACCTTCAAAAAGTCCTTGGGCGAGTCCTATAATTCTAGTAAGGAAATCGGATAATTCGTATAGATTTGTGGTGGATTATAGGAAAATAAATGCGGTTACACAACGCGATGCATATCCCCTCCCGTATGTTAATAATATCTTAGACAAATTAAAAGATGCACGTTACTTAACATCTCTTGACATAAAGTCAGCATTTTGGCAAATTCCTGTTAAAAAGTCCTCTCAAGACAAAACTGCGTTCACTGTGCCAGGTCGTGGACTATTTCATTTTAAAAGAATGCCTTTCGGTCTACATAATTCGCCTGCCACTTTTCAACGGCTTATGGACCGATTATTTGGTCATGAATATGAACCATATGTATTTGTCTATCTAGATGATATAATCATCGTGACGCCGTCCTTTGAAAAACATTTAGAAATTTTAGCTCAAGTCCTAACAAAAATTTTTGAGGCCGGGTTAACGTTGAACAAAGAAAAATGTCATTTTTGTCGCCCGGAACTTAAATACCTTGGCTACGTAGTAAACAATACAGGATTACATGTGGACCCAGAGAAAGTTAAATCAATTTTAGAAATTCCCGCTCCTAAATCTGTAACAGAGATTCGACGTTTTATGGGTACAGTTAGTTGGTATCGGCGTTTCATTCCCGATTTTTCAACTTTAACAGCTCCCATTTTTGAACTAGTTAAGAAAAATAGACCTTTTATATGGTCTAAAGACTGCGAACGCGCATTTAATTTAATAAAAGAAAGACTAATATCAGCTCCTATTTTGAATTGTCCGGATTTTACGAAACCATTTATTGTACAATGTGACGCATCCGGGTATGGTATCGGCGCGGTGCTCTCACAAAAATATGATGACGAAGAACATATAGTATGTTATGCTAGCCGAAGCTTAAATAAACAAGAGAGAAATTTCACAGTTACTGAGCGCGAGTGTTTGGCGGTTATTTGGGCCGTGGAAAAATTTAGGGAATATTTAGAAGGCGAAAAATTCACAGTAATCACCGATCATCACTCCTTGATTTGGTTAAATAATTTAAAAGACCCCACCGGACGTCTTGCGCGTTGGGCCGTTCGTTTACAACAGTACAATTTCGAGATCATACACCGTAAAGGAAAAGAAAACTTAATGCCTGATTTGTTATCACGAGCTGTTAGCACTGATTTAAATTTAATCACCGTAACCGACCCCATCATAGACCCATGGTATAGACAATTATTAGGAAAAATTCAAGAAAAACCGGAAAATTTCCGTCGTTGGAAAATTGTGGACGGTCAACTTTTTAAATATGTACTGTCTAGAATCGAATCAGATTGGAAATTAGTTATTCCCAAGGAACTTCGAAATCAAGTACTGTACGAATGTCACGATAATCCCACTTCCGGTCATCTCGGTGCATACAAAACCTTTCACAGAGTTTCAAATTTGTATTATTGGCCAAGGTTATTTGCCGATGTAAAGTCTTATGTTCGTAAATGTCAGGTTTGTCAGTGTCAAAAACCATTACAAAATCCGAAACTTGGTTTTATGGGTAATCGACCCTTAATTAGTCAGCCATGGCAACTCATTAGTTTAGATTTCATGGAATTTCCCCGCTCGTTATTAGGTCACACGTGTCTGCTCGTAGTGTCTGATTATTTTTCGAAATATGTACTTTTATTCCCCGTACGTAACGCCACTGCTAAGAAACTGTGCGAAATTGTGGAACAAAAAATATTTTTAGTATATGGGGTGCCTCAAATAATGATTACAGATAATGGTAAACAATTTGTAAGCCATGATTTTAAAAATTTAGCAAATATGTACCGTGTTAAAATAAATTATAATGCTAATTATCACCCACAAAATAATCCTGCGGAACGCGTGAATCGTACCGTGAAAACCATGATCCGTTCTTATTTGGATGGAAATCATCGCAAATGGGACACATATTTAGCTCATATAGCTTGCGCGATAAATACAGCGACCAGCGAAGTGACTCGTTATACCCCTTTTTATATTAATTTCGGTAGAGAACATGTAATCTCGGGTGATTATTTTTCAAAATCTAAATCGACGGATATTCCTGATACAGATCGATCTTCGATCGGGAATAAAAATTTAAAACTTATATTTACCGATATTCAAAATAGACTTCGTGCAGCTCATGAACGTAACAAAAAATATTATAATTTACGGCGTAAACCAAATGAATTCCGCGTTGGTCAGATGGTCTGGTTAAGGAATCATGTCCTCTCGGATGGAAGCAAATTTTTCGCAGCGAAACTCGCACCAAAATTTACCGGACCATACCGAATAAAACAAAAAACTTCCAGCGTTACTTATGAATTAGAAACTTCAGATGGAAAGCCAAAGGGAAATTGGCACATTAAAGATTTAAAAGAGACTGGTTCAAACTAAAATTACTATTTAAATTCACGTTTGATTCTTTTTTTTTGTTGTTTTTTTTTATACGAAAGGGGGAGATTGTCACAATTCAAAATACTTGTCTTCTTCCCTTCCTTTCCTTTTCCCGCTTTAACTCATATTATATTACATTTTTAGAGGTAGTTAGTAGTTGGTAATGTAGAAATGATGGCAGCAGGTGTCGAGCTTGTAAAAATTTATTCTTTGTTAATTTTTACGTATTTTAAGAGTTTTTGTGCTGTGCGCGGGGATTGAGTTGTCGACTCTCGATCAAGACGGTCAAAGTGTCTCCAGTGCCGGGCTCAGAATTATTTCTTATTTATGATCGTGGATCGATTATCGTTTACCGGTTAAATTACTTCGAGTGCTTCGATCCCGTCATATCACCAGTTAGGTGGATATTTGGTCACGTTCATTGCCCGATATTTTGGACTTGGTGCTGTTGCCGTCGCCTGCACCGAGTCATCGCCCCTCAAACCCATTTTGGGGGCCATTGAGTAGCTGCTGGAGATCACCACCACACCATTCCGACGTCCTTGGAGACGTCCGCCTGCGTCCATCCCACCACGTCGAGGCAAATCAGTTAAGTACCCCGCAAAGACATTTTTGCCCTATTTTCACTCCACGTGATTGTTGGAAAAGACTATCTTACTTCGCTTATATTGAATACTACGAGACTCTCTGAACCTTGTTATAATTTGTGTGACAAGACTAGTAATATTTAGTATTATTTTGAGAAGTTATTCATGGTGGGTTAGTGCCCTGGAGTATCTAAAATTTTATGTACCGCCGCCCATGCACTTGCCGAACCTGTTAGAATCTTTACAAGTTTGTACGATTATTCTGTAGTAGAATATTTATTTAAGTATTAATGAATGGAGATCTCCCGTATCGTAATTTTATTGAAAGTTATTTTGAACTATATTTTTGTGCCATGTTGTAATGCAAGTTCGATGCCTGTTTGTCATCTGTATGTCAATCTAGGAGTAAATTATAATTATTTATCATGTTTATCTACATATGAGAGTTTTCCTTATATTGAATCATCATTCAACGTTTCCGTAACCACTCACCCTTATTTTCTCGGTTTTAACATCACCAAAACTGAGTGGCGCCCCTCCTATCCCATTTATTTCGCAGGTATTTTGACAAATGACAGTAAGTATAATTTTGGTTATCCCTTACGAACCCACAATTGTACTTGATTTGCGTACCCCCTCTCCCAGTAGCAGTCGGTGGCCGAGTCATCTAACTAAAATTGCTGACAATCAAATAATATTGTAGCAAACTGTTTCTCAAAACATGTCTCCAAATCACTTGAAAATGCGTTTTCTAAGCGAATTACGTGTTTTTAGGGTGTTTTGCAGTAACTTCTATAGTTCAAATCGGCACTCTAGCTGCGCTGGCGAGTGCACCACGGAGTGCCTCCAAAAGCTTGTATTCACTAAATATCAGTGTATTTTGTCTTATTGTAGCCTAAATAACCAAGTGCCATCGAAACTACAGGTAGAATATGTTTTCAAAGTATACATACAAAATCGTCGTTTCAGACCGTGAAACGTTCAAAACTGATGTAAAAACTGTTTCTCAAAACATGTCCCCAAATCACTTGAAAATGCGTTTTTTAAGCAAATTACGTGTTTTTAGGGTGTTTTGCAGTAACTTCTATAGTTCAAATCGGCACTCTAGCTGCGCTGGCGTGTGAACACGGAGTGCCTCCAAAAGGTTGTATTCACTAAAAAACAGTTTATTTTGTCTTATTGTACCCTAAATAACCTAGTTTCATCAAAACTACAGGTAGAATATGTTTCGAAAGATACATGCAAAATCGTTGTTTCAGACCGTGAAACGCTCAAATATGATGTAAAAACTGTTTTTCAAAACATGTCTCCAAATCACTTGAAAATGCGTTTTCTAAGCGAATTACGTGTTTTTAATGTGTTTTGCAGTAACTTCTATAGTTCAAATCGGCACTCTAGCTGCGCTGGCGAGTGAACACGGAGAGCCTCCAAAAGGTTGTATTCACTAAAAAACAGTGTATTTTGTCATATTGTAGCATAAATAACCTAGTTCCATCGAAACTACAGGTAGATTATGTTTCGAAAGATACATGCAAAATCGTCGTTTCAGACCGTGAAACGCTCAAATATGATGTAAAAACTGTTTTTCAAAACATGTCTCCAAATCACTTGAAAATGCGTTTTCTAAGCGAATTACGTGTTTTTAAGGTGTTTTGCAGTAACTTCTATAGTTCAAATCGGCACTCTAGCTGCACTGGCGAGTGCACCACGGAGTGCCTCCAAAAGGTTGTATTCACTAAAAAACAGTGTATTTTGTCTTATTGTAGCATAAATAACCTAGTTCCATCGAAACTACAGGTAGAATATGTTTCGAAAGCTACATGCAAAATCGTCGTTTCAGACCGTGAAACGCTTAAATATGATGTAAAAACTGTTTCTCAAAACATGTCTCCAAATCACTTGAAAATGCGTTTTCTAAGCGAATTACGTGTTTTTAAGGTGTTTTTCAGTAACTTCTATAGTTCAAATCGGCACTCTAGCTGCGCTGGCGAGTGCACCACGGAGTGCCTCCAGAAGGTTGTATTCACTAAAAAACAGTGTATTTTGTCATATTGTAGCATAAATAACCTAGTTCCATCGAAACTACAGGTAGAATATGTTTCGAAAGATACATGCAAAATCGTCGTTTCAGACCGTGAAACGCTCAAATATGATATAAAAACTGTTTTTCAAAACATGTCTCCAAATCACTTGAAAATGCGTTTTCTAAGCAAATTACGTGTTTTTAAGGTGTTTTGCAGTAACTTCTATAGTTCAAATCGCTACTCTAGCTGCGCTGGCGAGTGCACCACGGAGTGCGTCCAAAAGGTTGTATTCACTAAAAAACAGTGTATTTTGTCATATTGTATCCTAAACAACAAAATTCCATCGAAAGTACCAGTAAAATATGTGTCCAAATGCTACACACAAATCGTTCGTGTCAGACCGTGAAACGCTCAAATATGATGTAAAAACAGTTTTTCAAAACATGTCTCCAAATCACTTGAAAATGCGTTTTCTAAGCGAACTACGTGTTTTTAAGGTGTTTTGCAGTAACTTCTATAGTTCAAATCGGCACTCTAGCTGCGCTGGCGAGTGCACCACGGAGTGCCTCCAAAAGGTTGTATTCACTAAAAAACAGTGTATTTTGTCTTATTGTACCCTAAATAACCTAGTTCCAACGAAACTACAGGTAGAATATGTTTCCAAAGATACATGCAAAATCGTCGTTTCAGACAGTTAAACGCTCAAATATGATGTAAAAACTGTTTTTCAAAACATGTCTCCAAATCACTTAAAAATGCGTTTTCTAAGCGAATTGCGTGTTTTTTAGGTGTTTTGCAGTAACTTCTATAGTTCAAATCGGCACTCCAGCTGCGCTGGCGAGTGCTCCACGGAGTAACTCTAAAAGTTGTATTTAAAGAAAATCACTGTATTTTGTCATATTGTATCCCAAATAACAAAATTCCATCGAAAGTACCAGTAAAATATGTGTCCAAATGCTACACACAAATCGTTCGCTTCAGACCGTGAAACGCTCAAATATGATGTAAAAACTGTTTTTCAAAACATGTCTCCAAATTACTTGAAAATGCGTTTTCTAAGCCAATTACGTGTTTTTAAGGTGTTTTGCACTAACTTCTATAGTTCAAATCGGCACTCTAGCGGCGCTGGCGAGTGCTCCACGGAGTAACTCTAAAAGTTGTATTTAAAGAAAATCACTGTATTTTGTCATATTGTATCCTAAATAACAAAATTCCATCGAAAGTACCAGTAAAATATGTGTCCAAATGCTACACACAAATCGTTCGTTTCAGACCGTGAAACGCTGAAATATGATGTAAAAACTGTTTTTCAAAACATGTCTCCAAATCACTTGAAAATGCGTTTTCTAAGCAAACTACGTGTTTTTAAAGTGTTTTGCAGTAACTTCTATAGTTCAAATCGGCACTCTAGCTGCGCTGGCGAGTGAACACGGAGTGCCTCCAAAAGGTTGTATTCACTAAAAAACAGTGTATTTTGTCTTATTGTACCCTAAATAACCTAGTTCCATCGAAACTACAGGTAGAATATGTTTCGAAAGATACATGCAAAATCGTCGTTACAGACCGTGAAACGCTCAAATATGATGTAAAAACTGTTTTTCAAAACATGTCTCCAAATCTCTTGAAAATGAGTTTTCTAAGCAAATTACGTGCTTTTAAGGTGTTTTGCAGTAACTTCTATAGTTCAAATCGGCACTCTAGCTGCGCTGGCGAGTGAACACGGAGAGCCTCCAAAAGGTTGTATTCACTAAAAAACAGTGTATTTTGTCTTATTGTACCCTAAATAACCTAGTCCCATCGAAACTACAGGTAGAATATATTTCGAAAGATACGTGCAAAATCGTCGTTTCATACGGTGAAACGCTCAAATATGATGTAAAAACTGTTTCTCAAAACATGTCTCCAAATCACTTGAAAATGCGTTTTCTAAACGAATTACGTGTTTTTAAGGTGTTTTGCAGTAACTTCTATAGTTCAAATCGGCACTCTAGCTGCGCTGGCGTGTGAACACGGAGTGCCTCCAAAAGGTTGTATTCACTAAAAAACAGTGTATTTTGTCTTATTGTACCCTAAATAACCTAGTTCCATCAAAACTACAGGTAGAATATGTTTCGAAAGATACATGCAAAATCATTGTTTCAGACCGTGAAACGCTCAAATATGATGTAAAAACTGTTTTTCAAAACATGTCTCCAAATCACTTGAAAATGCGTTTTCTAAACGAATTACGTGTTTTTAAGGTGTTTTGCAGTAACTTCTATAGTTCAAATCGGCACTCTAGTTGCGCTGGCGAGTGAACACGGAGAGCCTCCAAAAGGTTGTATTCACTAAAAAACAGTGTATTTTGTCATATTGTAGCATAAATAAGCTAGTTCCATCGAAACTACAGGTAGATTATGTTTCGAAAGATACATGCAAAATCGTCGTTTCAGACCGTGAAACGCTCAAATATGATGTAAAAACTGTTTTTCAAAACATGTCTCCAAATCACTTGAAAATGCGTTTTCTAAGCGAATTACGTGTTTTTAAGGTGTTTTGCAGTAACTTCTATTGTTCAAATCGGCACTCTAGCTGCACTGGCGAGTGCACCACGGAGTGCCTCCAAAAGGTTGTATTCACTAAAAAACAGTGTATTTTGTCTTATTGTAGCATAAATAACCTAGTTCCATCGAAACTACAGGTAGAATATGTTTCGAAAGCTACATGCAAAATCGTCGTTTCAGACCGTGAAACGCTCAAATATGATGTAAAAACTGTTTCTCAAAACATGTTTTCAAATCACTTGAAAATGCGTTTTCTAAGCGAATTACGTGTTTTTAAGGTGTTTTTCAGTAACTTCTATAGTTCAAATCGGCACTCTAGCTGCGCTGGCGAGTGCACCACGGAGTGCCTCCAGAAGGTTGTATTCACTAAAAAACAGTGTATTTTGTCATATTGTAGCATAAATAACCTAGTTCCATCGAAACTACTGGTAGAATATGTTTCGAAAGATACATGCAAAATCGTCGTTTCAGACCGTGAAACGGTCAAATATGATATAAAAACTGTTTTTTAAAACATGTCTCCAAATCACTTGAAAATGCGTTTTCTAAGCAAATTACGTGTTTTTAAGGTGTTTTGCAGTAACTTCTATAGTTCAAATCGCTACTCTAGCTGCGCTGGCGAGTGCACCACGGAGTGCGTCCAAAAGGTTGTATTCACTAAAAAACAGTGTATTTTGTCATATTGTATCCTAAACAACAAAATTCCATCGAAAGTACCAGTAAAATATGTGTCCAAATGCTACACACAAATCGTTCGTGTCAGACCGTGAAACGCTCAAATATGATGTAAAAACTGTTTTTTAAAACATGTCTCCAAATCACTTGAAAATGCGTTTTCTAAGCGAACTACGTGTTGTTAAGGTGTTTTGCAGTAACTTCTATAGTTCAAATCAACACTCTAGCTGCGCTGGCGAGTGCACCACGGAGTGCCTCCAAAAGATTGTATTCACTAAAAAACAGTGTATTTTGTCTTATTGTACCCTAAATAACCTAGTTCCATCGAAACTACAGGTAGAATATGTTTCCAAAGATACATGCAAAATCGTCGTTTCAGACCGTGAAACGCTCAAATATGATGTAAAAAGTGTTTTTCAAAACATGTCTCCAAATCACTTGAAAATGCGTTTTCTAAGCGAATTACGTGTTTTTAAGGTGTTTTGCAGTAACTTCTATAGTTCAAATCGGTACTCTAGCTGCGCTGGCGAGTGAACACGGAGAGCCTCCAAAAGGTTGTATTCACTAAAAAACAGTGTATTTTGTCTTATTGTACCCTAAATAACCTAGTCCCATCGAAACTACAGGTAGAATATATTTCGAAAGATACATGCAAAATCGTCGTTTCATACGGTGAAACGCTCAAATATGATGTAAAAACTGTTTCTCAAAACATGTCTCCAAATCACTTGAAAATGCGTTTTCTAAACGAATTACGTGTTTTTAAGGTGTTTTGCAGTAACTTCTATAGTTCAAATCGGCACTCCAGCTGCGCTGGCGTGTGAACACGGAGTGCCTCCAAAACGTTGTATTCACTAAAAAACAGTGCATTTTGTCTTATTGTACCCTAAATAACCTAGTTCCATCGAAACTACAGGTAGAATATGTTTCGAAAGATACATGCAAAATCGTCGTTTCAGACCGTGAAACGCTCAAATATGATGTAAAAACTGTTTATCAAAACATGTCTCCAAATCACTTGAAAATGCGTTTTCTAAGCGAATTACGTGTTTTTAAGGTGTTTTGCAGTAACTTCTATAGTTCAAATCGGCACTCTAGCTGCGCTGGCGAGTGAACACGGAGTGCCTCCAAAAGGTTGTATTCACTAAAAAACAGTGTATTTTGTCATATTGTAGCATAAATAACCCAGTTCCATCGAAACTACAGGTAGAATATGTTTCCAAAGATACATGCAAAATCGTCGTTTCAGACCGTGAAATGCTCAAATATGATGTAAAAACTGTTTTTCAAAACATGTCTCCAAATCACTTGAAAATGCGTTTTCTAAGCGAATTACGTGTTTTTAAGGTGTTTTGCAGTAACTTCTATAGTTCAAATCGGCACTCTAGCTGCGCTGGCGAGTGCAACACGGAGTGCCTCCAAAAGGTTGTATTCGCTAAAAAAACAGTGTATTTTGTCATATTGTAGCATAAATAACCTAGTTCTATCGAAACTACAGGTAGATTATGTTTCGAAAGATACATGCAAAATCGTCGTTTCAGACCGTGAAACGCTCAAATATGATTTAAAAACTGTTTTTAAAACATGTCTCCAAATCACTTGAAAATGCGTTTTCTAAGCGAATTACGTGTTTTTAAGGTGTTTTGCAGTAACTTCTATTGTTCAAATCGGCACTCTAGCTGCGCTGGCGAGTGCACCACGGAGTGCCTCCAAAAGGTTGTATTCACTAAAAAACAGTGTATTTTGTCTTATTGTAGCATAAATAACCTAGTTCCATCGAAACTACAGGTAGAATATATTTCGAAAGCTACATGCAAAATCGTCGTTTCAGACCGTGAAACGTTTAAATATGATGTAAAAACTGTTTCTCAAAACATGTCTCCAAATCACTTGAAAATGCGTTTTCTAAGCGAATTACGTGTTTTTAAGGTGTTTTTCAGTAACTTCTATAGTTCAAATCGGCACTCTAGCTGCGCTGGCGAGTGCACCACGGAGTGCCTCCAGAAGGTTGTATTCACTAAAAAACAGTGTATTTTGTCATATTGTAGCATAAATAACCTAGTTCCATCGAAACTACAGGTAGAATATGTTTCGAAAGATACATGCAAAATCGTCGTTTCAGACCGTGAAACGCTCAAATATGATATAAAAACTGTTTTTCAAAACATGTCTCCAAATCACTTGAAAATGCGTTTTCTAAGCAAATTACGTGTTTTTAAGGTGTTTTGCAGTAACTTCTATAGTTCAAATCGGTACTCTAGCTGCGCTGGCGAGTGCACCACGGAGTGCGTCCAAAAGGTTGTATTCACTAAAAAACAGTGTATTTTGTCATATTGTATCCTAAACAACAAAATTCCATCGAAAGTACCAGTAAAATATGTGTCCAAATGCTACACACAAATCGTTCGTGTCAGACCGTGAAACGCTCAAATATGATGTGAAAACTGTTTTTTAAAACATGTCTCCAAATCACTTGAAAATGCGTTTTCTAAGCGAACTACGTGTTGTTAAGGTGTTTTGCAGTAACTTCTATAGTTCAAATCAACACTCTAGCTGCGCTTGCGAGTGCACCACGGAGTGCCTCCAAAAGGTTGTATTCACTAAAACACAGTGTATTTTGTCTTATTGTACCCTAAATAACCTAGTTCCATCGAAACTACAGGTAGAATATGTTTCCAAAGATACATGCAAAATCGTCGTTTCAGACCGTGAAACGCTCAAATATGATGTAAAAAGTGTTTTTCAAAACATGTCTCCAAATCACATGAAAATGCGTTTTCTAAACGAATTACGTGTTTTTTAAGGTGTTTTGCAGTAACTTCTATAGTTCAAATCGGCACTCTATCTGCGCTGGCGAGTGCACCACGGAGTGCCTCCAAAAGGTAGTATTCACTAAAAAACAGTGTATTTTGTCATATTGTAGCATAAATAACCCAGTTCCATCAAAAGTACAGGTAGAATATGTTTCGAAAGAAACATGCAAAATCGTCGTTTCAGACCGTGAAACGCTCAAATATGATGTAAAAACTGTTTTTCAAAACATGTTTCCAAATCACTTGAAACTGCGTTTTCTAAGCGAATTACGTGTTTTTAAGGTGTTTTGCAGTAACTTCTATTGTTCAAATCGGCACTCTAGCTGCGCTGGCGAGTGCACCACGGAGTGCCTCCAAAAGGTTGTATTCACTAAAAAACAGTGTATTTTGTCTTATTGTACCCTAAATAACCTAGTTCCATCGAAACTACAGGTAGAATATGTTTCCAAAGATACATGCAAAATCGTCGTTTCAGACCGTGAAACGCTCAAATATGATGTAAAAACTGTTTCTCAAAACATGTCTCCAAATCACTTGAAAATGCGTTTTCTAAGCGAATTACGTGTTTTTAAGGTGTTTTGCAGTAACTTCTATAGTTCAAATCGGCACTCTAGCTGCGCTGGCGAGTGCACCACGGAGTGCCTCCAAAAGGTTGTATTCACTAAAAAAACAGTGTATTTTGTCATATTATAGCATAGTTAACCTAGTTCCATTGAAACTACAGGTAGAATATACTTCGAAAGATACATGCAAAATCGTCGTTTCAGACCGTGAAACGCTCAAATATGATGTAAAAACTGTTTTTCAAAACATGTCTCCAAATCACTTGAAACTGCGTTTTCTAAGCGAATTACGTGTTTTTAAGGTGTTTTGCAGTAACTACTATTGTTCAAATCGGCCCTCTAGCTGCGCTGGCGAGTGCACCACGGAGTGCCTCCAAAAGGTTGTATTCACTAAAAAACAGTGTATTTTGTCATATTGTAGCATAAATAACCTAGTTCCATCGAAACTACAGGTAGAATATGTTTCGAAAGATACATGCAAAATCGTCGTTTCAGACCGTGAAACGCTCAAATATGATGTAAAAACTGTTTCTCAAAACACGTCTCCAAATCACTTGAAAATGCGTTTTCTAAGCGAATTACGTGTTTTTAAGGTGTTTTGCAGTAACTTCTATAGTTCAAATCGGCACTCTAGCTGCGCTGGCGAGTGCACCACGGAGTGCCTCCAAAAGGTTGTATTCACTAAAAAACAGTGTATTTTGTCATATTGTAGCATAAATAACCTAGTTCCATCGAAACTACAGGTAGAATATGTTTAGAAAGATACATGCAAAATCGTCTTTTCAGACCGTGAAAGGCTCAAATATGATGTAAAAACTGTTTTTCAAAACATGTCTCCAAATCACTTGAAAATGCGTTTTCTAAGCGAATTACGTGTTTTTAAGGTGTTTTGCAGTAACTTCTATAGTTCAAATCGGCACTCTAGCTGCGCTGGCGGGTGAACACGGAGTGCCTCCAAAAGGTTGTATTCACTAAAAAACAGTGTATTTTGTCTTGTTGTACCCTAAATAACCTAGTTCCATCGAAACTACAGGTAGAATATGTTTCGAAAGATACATGCAAAATCGTCGTTTCAGACCGTGAAACGCTCAAATATGATGTAAAACTGTTTCTCAAAACATGTCTCCAAATCACTTGAAAATGCGTTTTCTAAGCGAATTACGTGTTTTTAATGTGTTTTGCAGTAACTTCTATAGTTCAAATCGGCACTCTAGCTGCGCTGGCGAGTGCACCACGGAGTGCCTCCAAAAGGTTGTATTCACTAAAAAAACAGTGTATTTTGTCATATTGTAGCATAAATAACCTAGTTCCATCGAAACTACAGGTAGAATATGTTTTGAAAGATACATGCAAAATCGTCGTTTCAGACCGTGAAACGCTCAAATATGATGTAAAAACTGTTTTTCAAAACATGTCTCCAAATCACTTGAAACTGCGTTTTCTAAGCGAATTACGTGTTTTTAAGGTGTTTTGCAGTAACTTCTATTGTGCAAATCGGCACTCTAGCTGCGCTGGCGAGTGCACCACGGAGTGCCTCCAAAAGGTTGTATTCACTAAAAAACAGTGTATT
The DNA here is from genome assembly GCA_963082715.1 of Harpalus rubripes. Classification (NCBI taxonomy): domain Eukaryota; kingdom Metazoa; phylum Arthropoda; class Insecta; order Coleoptera; family Carabidae; genus Harpalus; species Harpalus rubripes. The sequence continues at coordinate 87,459 of CAUJCB010000465.1, forward strand.
TTGTCATATTGTAGCATAAATAACCTAGTTCCATCGAAACTACAGGTAGAATATGTTTCGAAAGATACATGCAAAATCGTCGTTTCAGACCGTGAAACGCTCAAATATGATGTAAAAACTGTTTCTCAAAACATGTCTCCAAATCACTTGAAAATGCGTTTTCCAAGCGAATTACGTGTTTTTAAGGTGTTTTGCAGTAACTTCTATAGTTCAAATCGGCACTCTAGCTGCGCTGGCGAGTGCACCACGGAGTGCCTCCAAAAGGTTGTATTCACTAAAAAACAGTGTATTTTGTCATATTGTAGCATAAATAACCTAGTTCCATCGAAACTACAGGTAGAATATGTTTCGAAAGATACATGCAAAATCGTCTTTTCAGACCGTGAAAGGCTCAAATATGATGTAAAAACTGTTTCTCAAAACATGTCTCCAAATCACTTGAAAATGCGTTTTCTAAGCGAATTACGTGTTTTTAAGGTGTTTTGCAGTAACTTCTATAGTTCAAATCGGCACTCTAGCTGCGCTGGCGAGTGAACACGGAGAGCCTCCAAAAGGTTGTATTCACTAAAAAACAGTGTATTTTGTCTTATTGTACCCTAAATAAACTAGTCCCATCGAAACTACAGGTAGAATATATTTCGAAAATACATGCAAAATCGTCGTTTCATACCGTGAAACGCTCAAATATGATGTAAAAACTGTTTCTCAAAACATGTCTCCAAATCACTTGAAAATGCGTTTTCTAAACGAATTACGTGTTTTTTAAGGTGTTTTGCAGTAACTTCTATAGTTCAAATCGGCACTCTAGCTGCGCTGGCGAGTGCACCACGGAGTGCCTCCAAAATGTTGTATTCACTAAAAAACAGTGTATTTTGTCATATTGTAGCATAAATAACCCAGTTCCATCAAAACTACAGGTAGAATATGTTTTGAAAGATACATGCAAAATCGTCGTTTCAGACCGTGAAACGCTCAAATATGATGTAAAAACTGTTTTTCAAAACATGTCTCCAAATCACTTGAAACTGCGTTTTCTAAGCGAATTACGTGTTTTTAAGGTGTTTTGCAGTAACTTCTATTGTTCAAATCGGCACTCTAGCTGCGCTGGCGAGTGCACCACGGAGTGCCTCCAAAAGGTTGTATTCACTAAAAAACTGTGTATTTTGTCTTATTGTACCCTAAATAACCTTGTTCCATCGAAACTACAGGTAGAATATGTTTCCAAAGATACATGCAAAATCGTCGTTTCAGACCGTGAAACGCTCAAATATGATGTAAAAACTGTTTCTCAAAACATGTCTCCAAATCACTTGAAAATGCGTTTTCTAAGCGAATTACGTGTTTTTAAGGTGTTTTGCAGTAACTTCTATAGTTCAAATCGGCACTCTAGCTGCGCTGGCGAGTGCACCACGGAGTGCCTCCAAAAGGTTGTATTCACTAAAAAAACAGTGTATTTTGTCATATTGTAGCATAAATAACCTAGTTCCATCGAAACTACAGGTAGAATATGTTTCGAAAGATACATGCAAAATCGTCGTTTCAGACCGTGAAACGCTCAAATATGATGTAAAAACTGTTTTTCAAAACATGTCTCCAAATCACTTGAAACTGCGTTTTCTAAGCGAATTACGTGTTTTTTAGGTGTTTTGCAGTAACTTCTATAGTTCAAATAGACACTCTAGCTGCGCTGGCGAGTGCTCCACGGAGTAACTCTAAAAGTTGTATTTAAAGAAAATCACTGTATTTTGTCATATTGTATCCTAAATAACAAAATTCCATCGAAAGTACCATTAAAATATGTGTCCAAATGCTACACACAAATCGTTCGTTTCAGACCGTGAAACGCTTAAATATGATGTAAAAACTGTTTTTCAAATCATGTCTCCAAATTACTTGAAAATGCATTTTCTAAGCGAATTACGTGTTTTTAAGGTGTTTTGCAATAACTTCTATAGTTCAAATCGGCACTCTAGCTGCGCTGGCGGGTGAACACGGAGTGCCTCCAAAAGGTTGTATTCACTAAAAAACAGTGTATTTTGTCTTATTGTAACCTAAATAACCTAGTTCCATCGAAACTACAGGTAGAATATGTTTCGAAAGATACATGCAAAATCGTCGTTTCAGACCGTGAAACGCTCAAATATGATGTAAAAACTGTTTCTCAAAACATGTCTCCAAATCACTTGAAAATGCGTTTTCTAAGCGAATTACGTGTTTTTAAGGTGTTTTGCAGTAACTTCTATAGTTCAAATCGGCACTCTAGCTGCGCTGGCGAGTGCACCACGGAGTGCGTCCAATAGGTTGTATTCAATAAAAAACAGCGTATTTTGTAATATTGTATCCTAAACAACAAAATTCCATCGAAAGTACCAGTAAAATATGTGTCTAAATGCTACACACAAATCGTTCGTGTCAGACCGTGAAACACTCAAATATGATGTAAAAACTGTTTTTCAAAACATGTCTCCAAATCACTTGAAAATTGCGTTTTCTAAGCGAATTACGTGTTTTTAAGGTGTTTTGCAGTAACTTCTATAGTTCAAATCGGTACACTAGCTGTGCTAACGAGTGCACCACGGAGTGCGTCCAAAAGGTTGTATTCTCTAAAAAACAGTTTATTTTGTCATATTGTATCCTAAACAACAAAATTCCTTTAAAAGTACCAGTAAACTATGTGTCCAAATGCTACACACAAATCGTTCGTGTCAGACCGTGAAATGCTCAAATATGATGTAAAAACTGTATTTCAAAACATGTCTCCAAATCACTTGAAAATGCGTTTTCTAAGCGAATTACGTGTTTTTAAGGTGTTTTGCAGTAACTTCTATAGTTCAAATCGGCACTCTAGCTGCGCTGGCGAGTGCACCACGGAGTGCGTCCAATAGGTTGTATTCAATAAAAAACAGCGTATTTTGTAATATTGTATCCTAAACAACAAAATTCCATCGAAAGTACCAGTAAACTATGTGTCCAAATGCTACACACAAATCGTTCGTGTCAGACCGTGAAAGGCTCAAATATGATGTAAAAACTGTTTCTCAAAACATGTCTCCAAATCACTTGAAAATGCGTTTTCTAAGCGAATTACGTGTTTTTAAGGTGTTTTGCAGTAACTTCTATAGTTCAAATCGGCACTCTAGCTGCGCTGGCGAGTGAACACGGAGAGCCTCCAAAAGGTTGTATTCACTAAAAAACAGTGTATTTTGTCTTATTGTACCCTAAATAAACTAGTCCCATCGAAACTACAGGTAGAATATATTTCGAAAATACATGCAAAATCGTCGTTTCATACCGTGAAACGCTCAAATATGATGTAAAAACTGTTTCTCAAAACATGTCTCCAAATCACTTGAAAATGCGTTTTCTAAACGAATTACGTGTTTTTTAAGGTGTTTTGCAGTAACTTCTATAGTTCAAATCGGCACTCTAGCTGCGCTGGCGAGTGCACCACGGAGTGCCTCCAAAATGTTGTATTCACTAAAAAACAGTGTATTTTGTCATATTGTAGCATAAATAACCCAGTTCCATCAAAACTACAGGTAGAATATGTTTTGAAAGATACATGCAAAATCGTCGTTTCAGACCGTGAAACGCTCAAATATGATGTAAAAACTGTTTTTCAAAACATGTCTCCAAATCACTTGAAACTGCGTTTTCTAAGCGAATTACGTGTTTTTAAGGTGTTTTGCAGTAACTTCTATTGTTCAAATCGGCACTCTAGCTGCGCTGGCGAGTGCACCACGGAGTGCCTCCAAAAGGTTGTATTCACTAAAAAACTGTGTATTTTGTCTTATTGTACCCTAAATAACCTTGTTCCATCGAAACTACAGGTAGAATATGTTTCCAAAGATACATGCAAAATCGTCGTTTCAGACCGTGAAACGCTCAAATATGATGTAAAAACTGTTTCTCAAAACATGTCTCCAAATCACTTGAAAATGCGTTTTCTAAGCGAATTACGTGTTTTTAAGGTGTTTTGCAGTAACTTCTATAGTTCAAATCGGCACTCTAGCTGCGCTGGCGAGTGCACCACGGAGTGCCTCCAAAAGGTTGTATTCACTAAAAAAACAGTGTATTTTGTCATATTGTAGCATAAATAACCTAGTTCCATCGAAACTACAGGTAGAATATGTTTCGAAAGATACATGCAAAATCGTCGTTTCAGACCGTGAAACGCTCAAATATGATGTAAAAACTGTTTTTCAAAACATGTCTCCAAATCACTTGAAACTGCGTTTTCTAAGCGAATTACGTGTTTTTTAGGTGTTTTGCAGTAACTTCTATAGTTCAAATAGACACTCTAGCTGCGCTGGCGAGTGCTCCACGGAGTAACTCTAAAAGTTGTATTTAAAGAAAATCACTGTATTTTGTCATATTGTATCCTAAATAACAAAATTCCATCGAAAGTACCATTAAAATATGTGTCCAAATGCTACACACAAATCGTTCGTTTCAGACCGTGAAACGCTTAAATATGATGTAAAAACTGTTTTTCAAATCATGTCTCCAAATTACTTGAAAATGCATTTTCTAAGCGAATTACGTGTTTTTAAGGTGTTTTGCAATAACTTCTATAGTTCAAATCGGCACTCTAGCTGCGCTGGCGGGTGAACACGGAGTGCCTCCAAAAGGTTGTATTCACTAAAAAACAGTGTATTTTGTCTTATTGTAACCTAAATAACCTAGTTCCATCGAAACTACAGGTAGAATATGTTTCGAAAGATACATGCAAAATCGTCGTTTCAGACCGTGAAACGCTCAAATATGATGTAAAAACTGTTTCTCAAAACATGTCTCCAAATCACTTGAAAATGCGTTTTCTAAGCGAATTACGTGTTTTTAAGGTGTTTTGCAGTAACTTCTATAGTTCAAATCGGCACTCTAGCTGCGCTGGCGAGTGCACCACGGAGTGCGTCCAATAGGTTGTATTCAATAAAAAACAGCGTATTTTGTAATATTGTATCCTAAACAACAAAATTCCATCGAAAGTACCAGTAAAATATGTGTCTAAATGCTACACACAAATCGTTCGTGTCAGACCGTGAAACACTCAAATATGATGTAAAAACTGTTTTTCAAAACATGTCTCCAAATCACTTGAAAATTGCGTTTTCTAAGCGAATTACGTGTTTTTAAGGTGTTTTGCAGTAACTTCTATAGTTCAAATCGGTACACTAGCTGTGCTAACGAGTGCACCACGGAGTGCGTCCAAAAGGTTGTATTCTCTAAAAAACAGTTTATTTTGTCATATTGTATCCTAAACAACAAAATTCCTTTAAAAGTACCAGTAAACTATGTGTCCAAATGCTACATACAAATCGTTCGTGTCAGACCGTGAAATGCTCAAATATGATGTAAAAACTGTATTTCAAAACATGTCTCCAAATCACTTGAAAATGCGTTTTCTAAGCGAATTACGTGTTTTTAAGGTGTTTTGCAGTAACTTCTATAGTTCAAATCGGCACTCTAGCTGCGCTGGCGAGTGCACCACGGAGTGCGTCCAATAGGTTGTATTCAATAAAAAACAGCGTATTTTGTAATATTGTATCCTAAACAACAAAATTCCATCGAAAGTACCAGTAAAATATGTGTCTAAATGCTACACACAAATCGTTCGTGTCAGACCGTGAAACACTCAAATATGATGTAAAAACTGTTTTTCAAAACATGTCTCCAAATCACTTGAAAATTGCGTTTTCTAAGCGAATTACGTGTTTTTAAGGTGTTTTGCAGTAACTTCTATAGTTCAAATCGGTACACTAGCTGAGCTAACGAGTGCACCACGGAGTGCGTCCAAAAGGTTGTATTCTCTAAAAAACAGTTTATTTTGTCATATTGTATCCTAAACAACAAAATTCCTTTAAAAGTACCAGTAAACTATGTGTCCAAATGCTACACACAAATCGTTCGTGTCAGACCGTGAAATGCTCAAATATGATGTAAAAACTGTATTTCAAAACATGTCTCCAAATCACTTGAAAATGCGTTTTCTAAGCGAATTACGTGTTTTTAAGGTGTTTTGCAGTAACTTCTATAGTTCAAATCGGCACTCTAGCTGCGCTGGCGAGTGCACCACGGAGTGCGTCCAAAAGGTTGTATTCACTAAAAAACAGTGTATTTTGTCATAGTGTATCCTAAACAACAAAATTCCAACGAAAGTACCAGTAAAATATGTGTCCAAATGCTACACTCAAATCGTTCGTGTCAGACCGTGAAACGCTCAAATATGATGTAAAAACTGTTTTTTAAAACATGTCTCCAAATCACTTGAAAATGCGTTTTCTAAGCGAACTACGTGTTGTTAAGTGTTTTGCAGTAACTTCTATAGTTCAAATCGGCACTCTAGCTGCGCTGGCGAGTGCACCACGAAGTGCCTCCAAAAGGTTGTATTCACTAAAAAACAGTGTATTTTGTCTTATTGTACCCTAAATAACCTAGTTCCATCGAAACTACAGGTAGAATATGTTTCCAAAGATACATGCAAAATCGTCGTTTCAGACCGTGAAACGCTCAAATATGATGTAAAAACTGTTTTTCAAAACATGTCTTCACTTGAAAATGCGTTTTCTAAGCGAATTACGTGTTTTTAAGGTGTTTTGCAGTAACTTCTATAGTTCAAATCGGCACTCTAGCTGCGCTGGCGAGTGCACCACGGAGTGCCTCCAAAAGGTTGTATTCACTAAAAAAACAGTGTATTTTGTCATATTGTAGCATAATTAACCTAGTTCCATCGAAACTACAGGTAGAATATACTTCGAAAGATACATGCAAAATCGTCGTTTCAGACCGTGAAACGCTCAAATATGATGTAAAAACTGTTTTTCAAAACATGTCTCCAAATCACTTGAAACTGCGTTTTCTAAGCGAATTACGTGTTTTTAAGGTGTTTTGCAGTAACTACTATTGTTCAAATCGGCCCTCTAGCTGCGCTGGCGAGTGCACCACGGAGTGCCTCCAAAAGGTTGTATTCACTAAAAAACAGTGTATTTTGTCATATTGTAGCATAAATAACCTAGTTCCATCGAAACTACAGGTAGAATATGTTTCGAAAGATACATGCAAAATCGTCGTTTCAGACCGTGAAACGCTCAAATATGATGTAAAAACTGTTTTTCAAAACATGTCTCCAAATCACTTGAAACTGCGTTTTCTAAGCGAATTACGTGTTTTTTAGGTGTTTTGCAGTAACTTCTATAGTTCAAATCGACACTCTAGCTGCGCTGGCGAGTGCTCCACGGAGTAACTCTAAAAGTTGTATTTAAAGAAAATCACTGTATTTTGTCATATTGTATCCTAAATAACAAAATTCCATCGAAAGTACCATTAAAATATGTGTCCAAATGCTACACACAAATCGTTCGTTTCAGACCGTGAAACGCTTAAATATGATGTAAAAACTGTTTTTCAAAACATGTCTCCAAATTACTTGAAAATGCATTTTCTAAGCGAATTACGTGTTTTTAAGGTGTTTTGCAATAACTTCTATAGTTCAAATCGGCACTCTAGCTGCGCTGGCGGGTGAACACGGAGTGCCTCCAAAAGGTTGTATTCACTAAAAAACAGTGTATTTTGTCTTATTGTAACCTAAATAACCTAGTTCCATCGAAACTACAGGTAGAATATGTTTCGAAAGATACATGCAAAATCGTCGTTTCAGACCGTGAAACGCTCAAATATGATGTAAAAACTGTTTCTCAAAACATGTCTCCAAATCACTTGAAAATGCGTTTTCTAAGCGAATTACGTGTTTTTAAGGTGTTTTGCAGTAACTTCTATAGTTCAAATCGGCACTCTAGCTGCGCTGGCGGGTGAACACGGAGTGCCTCCAAAAGGTTGTATTCACTAAAAAACAGTGTATTTTGTCTTATTGTACCCTAAATAACCTAGTTCCATCGAAACTACAGGTAGAATATGTTTCGAAAGATACATGCAAAATCGTCGTTTCAGACCGTGAAACGCTCAAATATGATGTAAAAACTGTTTTTCAAAACATGTCTCCAAATCACTTGAAAATGCGTTTTCTAAACGAATTACGTGTTTTTAAGGTGTTTTGCAGTAACTTCTATTGTTCAAATCGGCACTCTAGCTGCGCTGGCGAGTGCACCACGGAGTGCCTCCAAAAGGTTATATTCACTAAAAAACAGTGTATTTTGTCATATTGTAGCATAAATAACCTAGTTCCATCGAAACTACAGGTAGAATATGTTTCGAAAGATACATGCAAAATCGTCGTTTCAGACCGTGAAACGCTCAAATATGATGTAAAAACTGTTTCTCAAAACATGTCTCCAAATCACTTGAAAATGCGTTTTCTAAGCGAATTACGTGTTTTTAAGGTGTTTTGCAGTAACTTCTATAGTTCAAATCGGTACTCTAGCTGCGCTGGCGAGTGCACCACGGAGTGCGTCCAATAGGTTGTATTCAATAAAAAACAGCGTATTTTGTAATATTGTATCCTAAACAACAAAATTCCATCGAAAGTACCAGTAAAATATGTGTCTAAATGCTACACACAAATCGTTCGTGTCAGACCGTGAAACACTCAAATATGATGTAAAAACTGTTTTTCAAAACATGTCTCCAAATCACTTGAAAATTGCGTTTTCTAAGCGAATTACGTGTTTTTAAGGTGTTTTGCAGTAACTTCTATAGTTCTAATCGGTACACTAGCTGCGCTGGCGAGTGCACCACGGAGTGCGTCCAAAAGGTTGTATTCACTAAAAAACAGTTTATTTTGTCATATTGTATCCTAAACAACAAAATTCCTTTGAAAGTACCAGTAAAATATGTGTCCAAATGCTACACACAAATCGTTCGTGTCAGACCGTGAAATGCTCAAATATGATGTAAAAACTGTATTTCAAAACATGTCTCCAAATCACTTGAAAATGCGTTTTCTAAGCGAATTACGTGTTTTTAAGGTGTTTTGCAGTAACTTCTATAGTTCAAATCGGCACTCTAGCTGCGCTGGCGAGTGCACCACGGAGTGCGTCCAAAAGGTTGTATTCACTAAAAAACAGTGTATTTTGTCATAGTGTATCCTAAACAACAAAATTCCAACGAAAGTACCAGTAAAATATGTGTCCAAATGCTACACTCAAATCGTTCGTGTCAGACCGTGAAACGCTCAAATATGATGTAAAAACTGTTTTTTAAAACATGTCTCCAAATCACTTGAAAATGCGTTTTCTAAGCGAACTACGTGTTGTTAGGTGTTTTGCAGTAACTTCTATAGTTCAAATCGGCACTCTAGCTGCGCTGGCGAGTGCACCACGGAGTGCCTCCAAAAGGTTGTATTCACTAAAAATCACTGTATTTTGTCATATTGTATCCTAAATAACAAAATTCCATCAAAAGTACCAGTAAAATATGTGTCCAAATGCTACACACAAATCGTTCGTTTCAGACCGTGAAACGCTCAAATATGTTGTAAAAACTGTTCAAACATGTCTCCAAATCACTTGAAAATGCGTTTTCTTAGCGAATTACGTGTTTTTAGGGTGTTTTGCAGTAACTTCTATAGGTCAAATCGGCACTCTAGCTGCGCTGGCAAGTGCACCACGGAGTGCCTCCAAAAGCTTGTATTCACTAAAAATCAATGTATTCCGTCTTATTGTAGCCTAAATAACCAAGTGCCATCGAAACTACAGGTAGAATATGTTTCCAAAGTATACATACAAAATCGTCGTTTCAGACCGTGAAATGTACAAAACTGATGTAAAAACTGTTTCTCAAAACATGTCTCCAAATCACTTGAAAATGCGTTTTCTAAGCGAATTACGTGTTTTTAGGGTGTTTTGCAGTAACTTCTATAGTTCAAATCGGCACTCTAGCTGCGCTGGCGAGTGCACCACGGAGTGCCTCCAAAAGCTTGTATTCACTAAATATCAGTGTATTTTGTCTTATTGTAGCCTAAATAACCAAGTGCCATCGAAACTACAGGTAGAATATGTTTTCAAAGTATACATACAAATCGTCGTTTCAGACCGTGAAACGTTCAAAACTGATGTAAAAACTGTTTCTCAAAACATGTCTCCAAATCACTTGAAAATGCGTTTTCTAAGCGAATTACGTGTTTTTAGGGTGTTTTGCATTAACTTCTATAGTTCAAATCGGCACTCTAGCTGCGCTGGCGAGTGCACCACGGAGTGCCTCCAAAAGCTTGTATTCACTAAATATCAGTGTATTTGGTCTTATTGTAGCCTAAATAACCAAGTGCCATCGAAACTACAGGTAGAATATGTTTTCAAAGTATGCATACAAAATTGTCGTTTCAGACCGTGAAACGTTCAAAACTGATGTAAAAACTGTTTCTCAAAACATGTCTCCAAATCACTTGAAAATGCGTTTTCTAAGCAAATTACGTGTTTTTAGGGTGTTTTGCAGTAACTTCTATAGTTCAAATCGGCACTCTAGCTGCGCTGGCGAGTGCACCACGGAGTACCTCCAAAAGCTTGTATTCACTAAATATCAGAGTATTTTGTCTTATTGTAGCCTAAATAACCAAGTGCCATCGAAACTACAGGTAGAATATGTTTCCAAAGTATACATACAAAATCGTCGTTTCAGACCGTGAAACGTTCAAATCTGATGTAAAAACTGTTTCCCAAAACATGTCTCCAAATCACTTGAAAATGCGTTTTCTAAGCAAATTACGTGTTTTTAGGGTGTTTTGCAGTAACTTCTATAGTTCAAATCGGCACTCTAGCTGCGCTGGCGAGTGCACCACGGAGTACCTCCAAAAGCTTGTATTCACTAAATATCAGTGTATTTTGTCTTATTGTAGCCTAAATAACCAAGTGCCATCGAAACTACAGGAAGAATATGTTTCCAAAGTATACATACAAAATCGTCGTTTCAGACCGTGAAACGTTCAAATCTGATGTAAAAACTGTTTCTCAAAACATGTCTCCAAATCACTTGAAAATGCGTTTTCTAAGCGAATTACGTGTTTTTAGGGTGTTTTGCAGTAACTTCTATAGGTCAAATCGGCACTCTAGCTGCGCTGGCAAGTGCACCACGGAGTGCCTCCAAAAGCTTGTATTCACTAAAAATCAATGTATTCCGTCTTATTGTAGCCTAAATAACCAAGTGCCATCGAAACTACAGGTAGAATATGTTTCCAAAGTATACATACAAAATCGTCGTTTCAGACCCTGAAATGTTCAAAACTGATGTAAAAACTGTTTCTCAAAACATGTCTCCAAATCACTTGAAAATGCGTTTTCTAAGCGAATTACGTGTTTTTAGGGTGTTTTGCAGTAACTTCTATAGTTCAAATCGGCACTCTAGCTACGCTGGCGAGTGCACCACGGAGTGCCTCCAAAAGCTTGTATTCACAAAATATCAGTGTATTTTGTATTATTGTAGCCTAAATAACCAAGTGCCATCGAAACTACAGGTAGAATATGTTTTCAAAGGATACATACAAAATCGTCGTTTCAGACCGTGAAACGTTCAAAACTGATGTAAAAACTGTTTCTCAAAACATGTCTACAAATCACTTGAAAATGCGTTTTCTAAGCAAATTACGTGTTTTTGGGGTGTTTTGCAGTAACTTCTATAGTTCAAATCGGCACTCTAGCTGCGCTGGCGAGTGCACCACGGAGTACCTCCAAAAGCTTGTATTCACTAAATATCAGAGTATTTTGTCTTATTGTAGCCTAAATAACCAAGTGCCATCGAAACTACAGGTAGAATATGTTTCCAAAGTATACATACAAAATCGTCGTTTCAGACCGTGAAACGTTCAAATCTGATGTAAAAACTGTTTCCCAAAACATGTCTCCAAATCACTTGAAAATGCGTTTTCTAAGCAAATTACGTGTTTTTAGGGTGTTTTGCAGTAACTTCTATAGTTCAAATCGGCACTCTAGCTGCGCTGGCGAGTGCACCACGGAGTACCTCCAAAAGCTTGTATTCACTAAATATCAGTGTATTTTGTCTTATTGTAGCCTAAATAACCAAGTGCCATCGAAACTACAGGAAGAATATGTTTCCAAAGTATACATACAAAATCGTCGTTTCAGACCGTGAAACGTTCAAATCTGATGTAAAAACTGTTTCTCAAAACATGTCTCCAAATCACTTGAAAATGCGTTTTCTAAGCGAATTACGTGTTTTTAGGGTGTTTTGCAGTAACTTCTATAGGTCAAATCGGCACTCTAGCTGCGCTGGCAAGTGCACCACGGAGTGCCTCCAAAAGCTTGTATTCACTAAAAATCAATGTATTCCGTCTTATTGTAGCCTAAATAACCAAGTGCCATCGAAACTACAGGTAGAATATGTTTCCAAAGTATACATACAAAATCGTCGTTTCAGACCCTGAAATGTTCAAAACTGATGTAAAAACTGTTTCTCAAAACATGTCTCCAAATCACTTGAAAATGCGTTTTCTAAGCGAATTACGTGTTTTTAGGGTGTTTTGCAGTAACTTCTATAGTTCAAATCGGCACTCTAGCTACGCTGGCGAGTGCACCACGGAGTGCCTCCAAAAGCTTGTATTCACAAAATATCAGTGTATTTTGTATTATTGTAGCCTAAATAACCAAGTGCCATCGAAACTACAGGTAGAATATGTTTTCAAAGGATACATACAAAATCGTCGTTTCAGACCGTGAAACGTTCAAAACTGATGTAAAAACTGTTTCTCAAAACATGTCTACAAATCACTTGAAAATGCGTTTTCTAAGCAAATTACGTGTTTTTAGGGTGTTTTGCAGTAACTTCTATAGTTCAAATCGGCACTCTAGCTGCGCTGGCGAGTGCACCACGGAGTGCCTCCAAAAGTTTGTATTCACTAAAACTCAGTGTATTTCGTCTTATTGTAGCCTAAATAACCAAGTGCCATCGAAAATACAGGTAGAATATGTTTCCAAAGTATACATACAAAATCTTCGTTTCAGACCGTGAAACTTTCAAATCTGATGTAAAAACTGTTTCTCAAAACATGTCTCCAAATCACTTGAAAATGCGTTTTCTAAGCGAATTTCGTGTTTTTAGGGTGTTTTGCAGTAACTTCTATAGTTCAAATCGGCACTCTAGCTGCGCTGGCGAGGGCACCACGGAGTACCTCCAAAAGCTTGTATTCACTAAATATCAGTGTATTTTGTCTTATTGTAGCCTAAATAACCAAGTGCCATCGAAACTACAGGTAGAATATGTTTCAAAAGTATACATACAAAATCGTCGTTTCAGACCGTGAAACGTTCAAATCTGATGTAAAAACTGTTTCTCAAAACATGTCTCCAAATTACTTGAAAATGCGTTTTCTAAGCGAATTACGTGTTTTTAGGGTGTTTTGCAGTAACTTCTATAGGTCAAATCGGCACTCTAGCTGCGCTGGCAAGTGCACCACGGAGTGCCTCCAAAAGCTTGTATTCACTAAAAATCAATGTATTCCGTCTTATTGTAGCCTAAATAACCAAGTGCCATCGAAACTACAGGTAGAATATGTTTCCAAAGTATACATACAAAATCGTCGTTTCAGACCGTAAAATGTTCAAAACTGTTGTAAAAACTGTTTCTCAAAACATGTCTCCAAATCACTTGAAAATGCGTTTTCTAAGCGAATTACGTGTTTTTAGGGTGTTTTGCAGTAACTTCTATAGTTCAAATCGGCACTCTAGCTACGCTGGCGAGTGCACCACGGAGTGCCTCCAAAAGCTTGTATTCACAAAATATCAGTGTATTTTGTATTATTGTAGCCTAAATAACCAAGTGCCATCGAAACTACAGGTAGAATATGTTTTCAAAATATACATACAAAATCGTCGTTTCAGACCGTGAAACGTTCAAAACTGATGTAAAAACTGTTTCTCAAAACATGTCTCCAAATCACTTGAAAATGCGTTTTCTTAGCGAATTACGTGTTTTTAGGGTGTTTTGCAGTAACTTCTATAGTTCAAATCGGCACTCTAGCTGCGCTGGCGAGTGCACCACGGAGTGCCTCCAAAAGTTTGTATTCACTAAAAAATCAGTGTATTTCGTCTTATTGTAGCCTAAATAACCAAGTGCCATCGAAACTACAGGTAGAAACTCACGGTCTGAAACTCGATTTTGCATGTATCTTTGGAAACATATTCTATCTGTAGTTTCAATGGAACTAGGTTATTTAGGGTACAATAAGACAAAATACACTGTTTTTTAGTGAATACAGCTTTTTGGAGGCACTCCGTGGTGCACTCGCCAGCGCAGCTAGAGTGCTGTTTTGAACTATAGAAGTTACTGCAAAACACCTTAAAAACACGTAAATCGCTTAGAAAACGCATTTTCAAGTGATTTGGAGACATGTTTTGAGAAACAGTTTTTACATCATATTTGAGCGTTTTACGGTCTGAAACGACGATTTTGCATGTATCATTGGAAACATATTCTACCTGTAGTTCCGATGGAACTAGGTTATTTAGGGTACAATAAGTCAAAATACACTGTTTTTTAGTGAATACAACCTTTTGGAGGCACTCCGTGGTGCACTCGCCAGCGCAGCTAGAGTGCCGATTTGAACTATAGAAGTTACTGCAAAACACCTTAAAAACACGTAATTCGCTTAGAAAACGCATTTTCAAGTGATTTGGAGACTTGTTTTGAGAAACAGTTTTTACATCATATTTGAGCTTTTCACGGGCTGAAATGACGATTTTGTATGTATCTTTCGAAAAATATTCTACCTGTAGTTTCGATGGAACTAGATTATTTATGCTACAATATGACAAAATATACAGATTTTTAGTGAATACAAGGTTTTGGAGGCACTCCGTGGTGCACACGCCAGCGCAGCTCGAGTGCCGATTTGAACTATAGAAGTTACTGCAAAACACCTTAAAAACACGTAATTCGCTTAGAAAACGCTTTTTCAAGTGATTTGGAGACATGTTTTGAGAAACAGTTTTTACATCATATTTGAGCGTTTCACGGTCTGAAACGACGATTTTGCATGTATCTTTGGAAACATATTCTACCTGCAGTTTCGATGGAACTAGGTTATTTAGGGTACAATAAGACAAAATACACTGTTTTTAGTGAATACAACCTTTTAGAGGCACTCCGTGGTGCACTCGCCAGCGCAGCTAGAGTGCCGATTTGAACTATAGAAGTTACTACAAAACACCTTCAAAACACGTAATTCGCTTAGAAAATGCATTTTCAAGTGATTTGGAGACATGTTTTGAGAAACAGTTTTTACATCATATTTGAGCGTTTCACGGTCTGAAACGACGATTTTGCATGTATCTTTCGAAACATATTGTACCCGTAGTTTCGATGGAACTAGGTTATTTATGCAAAAATATGACAAAATACACTGTTTTTTAGTGAATACAACCTTTTGGAGGCACTCCGTGGTACACTCGCCAGCGCAGCTAAAGTGCCGATTTGAACTATAGAAGTTACTGCAAAACACCTTAAAAACACGTAATTCGCTTAGAAAACGCATTTTCAAGTGATTTGGAGACATGTTTTGAGAAACAGTTTTAACATCATATTTGAGCGTTTCACGGTCTGAAACGACAATTTTGCATGTATCTTTCGAAACATATTCTACCTGTAGTTTCGATGGAACTAGGTTATTTATGCTACAATACGACAAAATACACTGTTTTTTAGTAAATACAACCTTTTGGAGGCACTCCGTGGTGCACTCGCCAGCGCAGCTAGAGTGCCGATTTGAACTATAGAAGTTACAGCAAAACACCTTAAAAACACGTAATTCGCTTAGAAACCGCATTTTCAAGTGATTTGGAGACATGTTTTGAGAAACAGTTTTTACATCATATTTGAGTGTTTCACGGTCTGAAACGACGATTTTGCATGTATCTTTGGAAACATATTCTATCTGTAGTTTCGATGGAACAAGGTTATTTAGGGTACAATAAGACAAAATACACTGTTTTTTAGTGAATACAACCTTTTGGAGGCACTCCGTGGTGCACTCGCCAGCGCAGCTAGAGTGCCGATTTGAACTATAGAAATTACTGCAAAACACCTTAAAAACACGTAATTCGCTTAGAAAACGCATTTTCAAGAGATTTGGAGACATGTTTTGAGAAACAGTTTTTACATCATATTTGAGCGTTTCACGGTCTGAAACGACGATTTTGCATGTATCTTTCGATACATATTCTACCTGTAGTTTCGATGGAACTAGGTTATTTATGCTACAATATGACAAAACACACTGTTTTTTAGTAAATACAACCTTTTGGAGGCACTTCGTGGTGCACTCGCCAGCGTAGCTAGAGTGCCAATTTGAACTATAGAGGTTACTGCAAAACACCTTAAAAACACATAATTCGCTTAGAAAACGCATTTTCAAGTGATTTAGAGACATGTTTTGAAAAACAGTTTTTACATCATATTTGAGCGTTTCACGGTCTGAAACGACAATTTTGCATGTATCTTTGGAAACATATTCTACCTGCAGTTTCGATGGAACTAGGTTATTTAGGGTACAATAAGAAAAAATACACTGTTTTTTAGTAAATACAACCTTTTTGAGGCACTCCGCGGTGCACACGCCAGCGCAGCTAGAGTGCCGATTTGAACTATAGAAGCTACTGCAAAACACCTTACAAACACGTAATTCGCTTAGAAAACGCACTTTCAAGTGATTTGGAGACATGTTTTGAGAAACAGTTTTTACATCATATTTGAGCGTTTCACGGTCTGAAACGACCATTTTGCATATATCTTTGGAAAAATATTCTACCTGCAGTTTCGATGGAACTAGGTTATTTAGGGTACAATAAGACAAAATACACTGTTTTTTAGTGAATACAACCTTTTGGAGGCACTCCGTGGTGCACTCGCCAGCGCAGCTAGAGTGCCGATTTGAACTATAGAAGTTACTGCAAAACACCTTAAAAACACGTAATTCGCTTAGAAAACGCATTTTCAAGTGATTTGGAGACATGTTTTGAGAAACAGTTTTTACATCATATTTGAGCGTTTCACGGTCTGAAACGACAATTTTGCATGTATCTTTCGAAACATATTCTACCTGTAGTTTCGATGGAACTAGGTTATTTATGCTACAATATGACAAAATACACTGTTTTTTAGTAAATACAACCATTTGGAGGCACTCCGTGGTGCACTCGCCAACGCAGCTAGAGTGCCGATGTGAACTATAGAAGTTACTGCAAAACACCTTAAAAACACGTAATTCGCTTAGAAAACGCATTTTCAAGTGATTTGGAGACATGTTTTGAGAAACAGTTTTTACATCATATTTGAGCGTTTCACGGTCTGAAACGACGATTTTGCATGTATCTTTGGAAACATATTCTACCTGTAGTTTCGATGGAACTAGGTTATTTAGGGTACAATATGACAAAATACACAGATTTTTAGTGAATACAAGGTTTTGGAGGCACTCCGTGGTGCACTCGCCAGCGCAGCTAGAGTGCCGATTTGAACTATAGGAGTTTCTGCAAAACACCTTAAAAACACGTAATTCGCTTAGAAAACGCATTTTCAAGTGATTTGGAGACATGTTTTGAGAAACAGTTTTTACATCATATTTGAGCGTTTCACGGTCTGAAACGACGATTTTGCATGTATCTTTGGAAACATATTCTGCCTGTAGTTTCGATGGAACTAGGTTATTTAGGGTACAATAAGACAAAATACACTGTTTTTTAGTGAATACAACCTTTTAGAGGCACTCCGTGGTGCACTCGCCAGCGCAGCTAGAGCTAGAGTGCCGATTTGAACTATAGAAGTTACTGCAAAACACCTTAAAAACACGTAATTCGCTTAGAAAACGCATTTTCAAGTGATTTGGAGACATGTTTTGAGAAACAGTTTTTACATCATATTTGAGCGTTTCACGGTCTGAAACGACGATTATGCATGTATCTTTGGAAACATATTCTACCTGTAGTTTCGATGGAACTAGGTTATTTAGGGTACAATTAGACAAAATACACTGTTTTTTAGTGAATACAACCTTTTGGAGGCACTCCGTGGTGCACTCGCTAGCGCAGCTAGAGTGCCGATTTGAACTATAGAAGTTTTTGCAAAACACCTTAAAAACACGTAATTCGCTTAGAAAACGCATTTTCAAGTGATTTGGAGACATGTTTTCAGAAACAGTTTTTACATCATATTTGAGCGTTTCACGGGCTGAAACGACGATTTTGCATGTATCTTCCAAAAAATATTCTACCTGTAGTTTCGATGGAACCAGATTATTTATGCTACAATATGACAAAATACACAGATTTTTAGTGAATACAAGGTTTTGGAGGCACTCCGTGGTGCACTCGCCAGCACAGGTCGAGTGCCGATTTGAACTATAGAAGTTACAGCAAAACACCTTAAAAACACGTAATTCGCTTAGAAAACGCATTTTCAAGTGATTTGGAGACATGTTTTGAGAAACAGTTTTTAAATCATATTTGAGCGTTTCACGGTCTGAAACGACGATTATGCATGTATCTTTGGAAACATATTCTACCTGTAGTTTCGATGGAACTAGGTTATTTAGGGTACAATTAGACAAAATACACTGTTTTTTAGTGAATACAAACTTTTGGAGGCACTCCGAGGTGCACTCGCTAGCGCAGCTAGAGTGCCGATTTGAACTATAGAAGTTACGGCAAAACACCTTAAAAACACGTAATTCGCTTAGAAAACGCATTTTCAAGTGATTTGGAGACATGTTTTCAGAAACAGTTTTTACATCATATTTGAGCGTTTCACGGGCTGAAACGACGATTTTGCATGTATCTTCCAAAAAATATTCTACCTGTAGTTTCGATGGAACCAGATTATTTATGCTACAATATGACAAAATACACAGATTTTTAGTGAATACAAGGTTTTGGAGGCACTCCGTGGTGCACTCGCCAGCATAGCTCGAGTGCCGTTTTGAACTATAGAAGTTACTGCAAAACACCTTAAAAACACGTAATTCGCTTAGAAAACGCATTTTCAAGTGATTTGGAGACAAGTTTTGAGAAACAGATTTTACATCATATTTCAGCGTTTCACGGTCTGAAACGACGATTTTGCATGTATCTTTGGAAACATATTCTACCTGTAGTTTCGATGGAAATAGGTTATTTAGGGTACAATAAGACAAAATACACTGTTTTTTAGTGAATACAACCTTTTGGAGGCACTCCGTGGTGCACTCGCCAGCGCAGCTAGAGTGCCGATTTGAACTATAGAAGTTACAGCAAAACACCTTAAAAACACGTAATTCGCTTAGAAAACGCATTTTCAAGTGTTTTGGAGACATGTTTTGAGAAACAGTTTTTACATCATATTTGAGCGTTTCACGGTCTGAAACGACGATTTTGCATGTATCTTTCGAAACATATTGTACCCGTAGTTTCGATGGAACTAGGTTATTTATGCAACAATATAACAAAATACACTGTTTTTTAGTGAATACAACCTTTTGGAGGCACTCCGTGGTACACTCGCCAGCGCAGCTAAAGTGCCGATTTGAACTATAGAAGTTACTGCAAAACACCTTAAAAACACGTAATTCGCTTAGAAAACGCATTTTCAAGTGATTTGGAGACATGTTTTGAGAAACAGTTTTTACATCATATTTGAGCGTTTCACGGTCTGAAACGACAATTTTGCATGTATCTTTCGAAACATATTCTACCTGTAGTTTCGATGGAACTAGGTTATTTATGCTACAATATGACAAAATACACTGTTTTTTAGTAAATACAACCTTTTGGAGGCACTCCGTGGTGCACTCGCCAGCGCAGCTAGAGTGCCGATTTGAACTATAGAAGTTACAGCAAAACACCTTAAAAACACGTAATTCGCTTAGAAACCGCATTTTCAAGTGATTTGGAGACATGTTTTGAGAAACAGTTTTTACATCATATTTGAGTGTTTCACGGTCTGAAACGACGATTTTTCATGTATCTTTGGAAACATATTCTATCTGTAGTTTCGATGGAACTAGGTTATTTAGGGTACAATAAGACAAAATACACTGTTTTTTAGTGAATACAACCTTTTGGAGGCACTCCGTGGTGCACTCGCCAGCGCAGCTAGAGTGCCGATTTGAACTATAGAAGTTACTGCAAAACACCTTAAAAACACGTAATTCGCTTAGAAAACGCATTTCCAAGAGATTTGGAGACATGTTTTGAGAAACAGTTTTTACATCATATTTGAGCGTTTCACGGTCTGAAACGACGATTTTGCATGTATCTTTCGATACATATTCTACCTGTAGTTTCGATGGAACCAGATTATTTATGCTACAATATGACAAAATACACAGATTTTTAGTGAATACAAGGTTTTGGAGGCACTCCGTGGTGCACTCGCCAGCATAGCTCGAGTGCCGATTTGAACTATAGAAGTTACTGCAAAACACCTTAAAAACACGTAATTCGCTTAGAAAACGCATTTTCAAGTGATTTGGAGACAAGTTTTGAGAAACAGATTTTACATCATATTTCAGCGTTTCACGGTCTGAAACGACGATTTTGCATGTATCTTTGGAAACATATTCTACCTGTAGTTTCGATGGAACTAGGTTATTTAGGGTACAATAAGACAAAATACACTGTTTTTTAGTGAATACAACCTTTTGGAGGCACTCCGTGGTGCACTCGCCAGCGCAGCTAGAGTGCCGATTTGAACTATAGAAGTTACTGCAAAACACCTTAAAAACACGTAATTCGCTTAGAAAACGCATTTTCAAGTGATTTAGAGACAAGTTTTGAGAAACAGATATTACATCATATTTGAGCGTTTCACGGTCTGAAACGACGATTTTGCATGTATCTTTGGAAACAAATTCTACCTGTAGTTTCGATGGAAATAGGTTATTTAGGGTACAATAAGACAAAATACACTGTTTTTTTAGTGAATACAACCTTTTGGAGGCACTCCGTGGTGCACTCGCCAGCGCAGCTAGAGTGCCGATTTGAACTATAGAAGTTACTGCAAAACACCTTAAAAACACGTAATTCGCTTAGAAAACGCATTTTCAAGTGATTTGGAGACATGTTTTGAGAAACAGTTTGTACATCATATTTGAGCGTTTCACGGTCTAAACGACGATTTTGCATGTATTTTTCGAAACATATTCTACCTGTTGTTTCGATGGAACTAGGTTATTTATGCTACAATATGACAAAATACACAGATTTTTAGTGAATACAAGGTTTTGGAGGCACTCCGTGGTGCACTCGCCAGCGCAGCTAGAGTGCCGATTTGAACTATAGAAGTTTCTGCAAAACACCTTAAAAACACGTAATTCGCTTAGAAAACGCATTTTCAAGTGATTTGGAGACATGTTTTGAGAAACAGTTTTTACATCATATTTGAGCGTTTCACGGTCTGAAACTACGATTTTGCATGTATCTTTGGAAACATATTCTACCTGTAGTTTCGATGGAACTAGGTTATTTAGGGTACAATAAGACAAAATACACTGTTTTTTAGTGAATACAACCTTTTAGAGGAACTCCGTGGTGCACTCGCCAGCGCAGCTAGAGTGCCAATTTAAACTATAGAAATTACTGCAAAACACCTTAAAAACACGTAATTCGCTTAGAAAACGCATTTTCAAGTGATTTGGAGACATGTTTTGAGAAACAGTTTTTACATCATATTTGAGCGTTTCACGGTCTGAAACGACGATTATGCATGTATCTTTGGAAACATATTCTACCTGTAGTTTCGATGGATCTAGGTTATTTAGGGTACAATAAGACAAAATACACTGTTTTTTAGTGAATACAACCTTTTGGAGGCACTCCATGGTGCACTCGCTAGCGCAGCTAGAGTGCCGATTTGAACTATAGAAGTTTCAGCAAAACACCTTAAAAACACGTAATTCGCTTAGAAAACGCATTTTGAAGTGAGTTGGAGACATGTTTTCAGAAACAGTTTTTACATCATATTTGAGCGTTTCACGGGCTGAAACGACGATTTTTCATGTATCTTTGGAAACATATTCTACCTGTAGTTTCGGTGGAACTAGGTTATTTAGGGTACAATCAGACAAAATACACTGATTTTTAGTGAATACAACCTTTTGGAGGCACTCCGTGGTGCACTTGCCAGTGCAGCTAGAGTGCCGATTTGAACTATAGAAGTTACTGCAAAACACCTTAAAAACACGTAATTCGCTTAGAAAACGCATTTTCAAGTGATTTGGAGACATGTTTTGAGAAACAGTTTTTACATCATATTTGAGCGTTTTCACGGTCTGAAACTACGATTTTGCATGTATCTTTGGAAACATATTCTACCTGTAGTTTCGATGGAACTAGGTTATTTAGGGTACAATAAGACAAAATACACTGTTTTTTAGTGAATACAACCTTTTGGAGGCACTCCGTGGTGCACTCGCCAGCGCAGCTAGAGTGCCGTTTTGAACTATAGAAGTTACTGCAAAACACCTTAAAAACACGTAATTCGCTTAGAAAACGCATTTTCAAGTGATTTGGAGACATGTTTTAAAAACAGTTTTTACATCATATTTGAGCGATTCACGGGCTGAAACGACGATTTTGCATGTATCTTTCGAAACATATTCTACCTGTAGTTTCGATGGAACTAGATTATTTATGCTACAATATGACAAAAAAACACAGATTTTTAATGAATACAAGGTTTGAGAGGCACTCCGTGGTACACTCGCCAGCGCAGCTAGAGTGCCGATTAGAACTATAGAAGTTACAGCAAAACACCTTAAAAACACGTAATTCGCTTAGAAACCGCATTTTCAAGTGATTTGGAGACATGCTTTGAGAAACAGTTTTTACATCATATTTGAGTGTTTCACGGTCTGAAACGACGATTTTGCATGTATCTTTCGAAACATATTCTACCTGTAGTTTCGATGGAACTAGGTTATTTATGCTACAATATGACAAAATACACTGTTTTTTAGTGAGTACAACCTTTTGGAAGCACTCCGTGGTGCACTCGCCAGCGCAGCTAGAATGGCGATTTGAACTATAGAAGTTACTGCAAAACACCTTAAAAACACGTAATTCGCTTAGAAAACGTATTTTCAAGTGATTTGGAGACATGTTTTGAGAAACAGTTTTTTACATCATATTCGAGCGTTTCACGGTCTGAAACGACGATTTTGCATGTATCTTTGGAAACATATTCTACCTGTAGTTTCAATGGAACTAGGTTATTTAGGGTACAATAAGACAAAATACACTGTTTTTTAGTGAATACAGCCTTTTGGAGGCTCTCTGTGGTGCACTCGCCAGCGCAGCTAGAGTGCCGATTTGAACTATAGAAGTTACAGCAAAACACCTTAAAAACACGTAATTCGCTTAGAAAACGCTTTTTCAAGTGATTTGGAGACATGTTTTGAGAAAAAGTTTTTACATCATATTTGAGCGTTTCACGGTCTGAAACGACGATTTTGCATGTATCTTTGGAAACATATTCTACCTGTAGTTTCGATGGAACTAGGTTATTTAGGGTACAATAAGACAAAATACACTGTTTTTTAGTGAATACAGCCTTTTGGAGGCACTCCGTGGTGCACTCGCCAGCGCAGCTAGAGTGCCGATTTGAACTATAGAAGTTACTGCAAAACACCTTAGAAACACGTAATTCGCTTAGAAAACGCATTTTCAAGAGATTTGGAGACATGTTTTGAGAAACAGTTTTTACATCATATTTGAGCGTTTCACGGTCTGAAACGACGATTTTGCATGTATCTTTCGAAACATATTCTACCTGTAGTTTCGATGGAACTAGGTTATTTATGCTACAATATGACAAAATACACTGTTTTTTAGTAAATACAACCTTTTGGAGGCACTCCGTTGTGCACTCGCCAGCGCAGCTAGAGTGCCGATTTGAACTATAGAGGTTACAGCAAAACACCTTAAAAACACGTAATTCGCTTAGAAAACGCATTTTCAAGTGATTTCGAGACATGTTTTGAAAAACAGTTTTTACATCATATTTGAGCGTTTCACGGTCTGAAACGACGATTTTGCATGTATCTTTCGAAACATATTCTACCTGTTGTTTCGATGGAACTAGGTTATTTATGCTACAATATGACAAAATACACAGATTTTTAGTGAATACAAGGTTTTGGAGGCACTCCGAGGTGCACTCGCTAGCGCAGCTAGAGTGCCGATTTGAACTATAGAAGTTACGGCAAAGCACCTTAAAAACACGTAGTTCGCTTAGAAAACGCATTTTCAAGTGATTTGGAAACATGTTTTGAGAAACAGTTTTTACATCATATTTGAGCGTTTCACGGTCTGAAACGACGATTTTGCATGTATCTTTGGAAACATATTCTACCTGTAGTTTCGATGGAACTAGGTTATTTAGGGTACAATAAGACAAAATACACTGTTTTTTAGTGAATACAACCTTTTGGAGGCACTCCGTGGTGCACTCGCCAGCGCAGCTAGAGTGCCGATTTGAACTATAGAAGTTACTTCAAAACACCTTAAAAACACGTAATTCGCTTAGAAAACGCATTTTCAAGTGATTTAGAGACAAGTTTTGAGAAACAGATTTTACATCATATTTCAGCGTTTCACGGTCTGAAACGACGATTTTGCATGTATCTTTGGACACAAATTCTACCTGTAGTTTCGATGGAAATAGGTTATTTATGGTACAATAAGACAAAATACACTGTTTTTTAGTGAATACAACCTTTTGGAGGCACTCCGTGGTCCACTCGCCAGCGCAGCTAGAGTGCCGATTTGAACTATAGAAGTTTCTGCAAAACACCTTAAAAACACGTACTTCGCTTAGAAAACGCATTTTCAAGAGATTTGGAGACATGTTTTGAGAAACAGTTTTTACATCATATTTGAGCGTTTCACGGTCTGAAACGACGATTTTGCATTTATCTTTCGAAACATATTCTACTGTTGTTTCGATGGAACTAGGTTATTTATGCTACAATATGACAAAATACACAGATTTTTAGTGAATACAAGGTTTTGGAGGCACTCCGTGGTGCACTCGCCAGCGCAGCTAGAGTGCCGATTTGAACTATAGAAATTACAGCAAAACACCTTAAAATACGTAATTCGCTTAGAAACCGCATTTTCAAGTGATTTGGAGACATGTTTTGAGAAACAGTTTTTACATCATATTTGAGTGTTTCACGGTCTGAAACGACGATTTTGCATGTATCTTTGGAAACATATTCTACCTGTAGTTTCGATGGAACTAGGTTATTTAGGGTACAATAAGACAAAATACACTGTTTTTTAGTGAATACAACCTTTTGGAGGCACTTCGTGGTGCACTCGCCAACGCAGCTAGAGTGCCGATTTGAACTATAGAAGTTACTGCAAAACACCTTAAAAACACGTAATTCGCTTAGAAAACGCATTTTCAAGAGATTTGGAGACATGTTTTGAGAAACAATTTTTACATCATATTGAGCGTTTCACGGTCTGAAACGACGATTTTGCATGTATCTTTCGAAACATATTCTACCTGTAGTTTCGATGGAACTAGGTTATTTATGCTACAATATGACAAAATACACTGTTTTTTAGTAAATACAACCTTTTGGAGGCACTCCGTGGTGCACTCGCCAGCGCAGCTAGAGTGCCGATTTGAACTATAGAGGTTACTGCAAAACACCTTAAAAACACGTAATTCGCTTAGAAAACGCATTTTCAAGTGATTTGGAGACATGTTTTGAGAAAAAGTTTTTACATCATATTTGAGCGTTTTACGGTCTGAAAAGACGATTTTGCTTGTATCTTTGGAAACATATTCTACCTGTAGTTTCGATGGAACTAGGTTATTTAGGGTACAATAAGACAAAATACACTGTTTTTTAGTGAATACAACCTTTTGGAGGCACTCCGTGGTGCACTCGCCAACGCAGCTGGAGTGCCGATTTGAACTATAGAAGTTACTGCAAAACACCTTAAAAACACGTAATTCGCTTAGAAAACGCATTTTCAAGTGATTTAGTGACAAGTTTTGAGAAACAGATTTTACATCATATTTCAGCGTTTCACGGTCTGAAACGACGATTTTGCATGTATCTTTGGAAACATATTCTACCTGTAGTTTCGATGGAAATAGGTTATTTAGGGTACAATAAGACAAAATACATTGTTTTTTAGTGAATACAACATTTTGGAGGCACTCCGTGGTGCACTCGCCAGCGCAGCTAGAGTGCCGATTTGAACTATAGAAGTTACTGCAAAACACCTTAAAAACACGTAATTCGCTTAGAAAACACATTTTCAAGTGATTTGGAGACATGTTTTGAAAAACAGTTTTTACACCATATTTGAGCGATTCACGGGCTGAAACGACGATTTTGCATGTATCTTTCGAAACATATTCTACCTGTTGTTTCGATGGAACTAGATTATTTATGCTACAATATGACAAAATACACATATTTTTAATGAATACAAGGTTTGGGAGGCACTCCGTGGTGCACTCGCCAGCGCAGCTAGAGTGCCGATTTGAACTATAGAAGTTACAGCAAAACACCTTAAAAACACGTAATTCGCTTAGAAAACGCATTTTCAAGTGATTTGGAGACATGTTTTGAGAAACAGTTTTTACATCATATTTGAGTGTTTCACGGTCTGAAACGACGATTTTGCATGTATCTTTGGAAACATATTCTATCTGTAGTTTCGATGGAACTAGGTTATTTAGGGTACAATAAGACAAAATACATTGTTTTTTAGTGAGTACAACCTTTTGGAAGCACTCCGTGGTGCACTCGCCAGCGCAGCTAGAATGCCGATTTGAACTATAGAAGTTACTGCAAAACACCTTAAAAACACGTAATTCGCTTAGAAAACGTATTTTCAAGTGATTTGGAGACATGTT
>CAUJCB010000466.1:5000-58130 GCA_963082715.1 Harpalus rubripes
TCATAAATCATAAATCATAAATCATAAATCATAAATCATAAATCATAAATCATAAATCATAAATCATAAATCATAAATCATAAATCATAAATCATAAATCATAAATCATAAATCATAAATCATAAATCATAAATCATAAATCATAAATCATAAATCATAAATCATAAATCATAAATCATAAATCATAAATCATAAATCATAAATCATAAATCATAAATCATCAGTCACACAGGTAGAAGTATAATAGATTTAGTATGGATAGACATTTATACTTTGGAATTTGTTAGTAAATTTGAAGTTTTGCCCACCTTGGAGCCGTCAGGGCATAGTATTTGTAGCATTTCCTTTGCATTTGATGTTCAAAGTATTCATAGTAATTTTATTCAAAAAAGTCCGACGTCATACAGACTAAAATTTGAATTTTGAGAGAGTAAATCAATTTCTTTTACGAACGTATTGAATAACTCTTCACATATTTACTTTAATAGTAATAGTATCTCTGAACTAAATAATAATCTTTTATCTGCTATTAAAGAAGCAACTTGTGTCACTGGAATGCTAAAAATTCAAAAATTAAATAATCAGCCCATGTCTCATACGAACTCAAGCAGTCAGTGGTTTAATGCAGACTGTCTAGCAATGAAAAAACAGACTAAATCTTTGCTGAGAAAATACAAAAAAGAACCTACACTTGCTAACAATTTTAACTTTTTAGAAAGAAAGCGTACTTATTTAAAACATTTAAAATTTTGCAAGAAAAAGCATCAAATGTCCATTTCTAACAAATTATCGAATGTGAAAAATAATAATGAATTTTGGAGCGTAATAAAACAGCTTAAACCAACAAATATATCAGTTTCACACAATATTGAACATATAGATTGGATTAATTTCTATAACTCATTATATCCTACAGCAATTGTAAGTGATTCACTATTTTACGACTGTTTTAATCCCAATTTTGACTCAAGCATTACTATGCAGGAACTAAAAATGGCTATTGACGGCTCCAGGGCTGGTAAAGCTCCGGGAACTGATGATATAAATAATAACTTCTACAAATGCTTACCCAATAACTGGCTTCACTATTTACTCAATTTATTTAATAATATTCTTGAGAATGAGGAATTACCTTCATCTTGGTCCCATATACAATTATTTATGCTGTATAAAAAAGGTGATGTAACCGATCCATTTAATTATCGTGGTATTGCATTAATTAATTCTATAACCAAACTTTTCACTCAAATATTAGGCGCTCGTATTCAAAAATACCTAGAAATTAATAAAATTTTATGTGAAAATCAAATGGGATTTCGGAAAGGACGAGGTACTGCAGATTGTGTATTTTCATTATCTGCAGCAATCCATTTACACTTAAGATTAGCGAAAAACACCATATATGCAATTTTTGTAGACTTTAAGCGGGCGTTTGATTCGGTAAATCATTCCCTATTATGGTTTAAATTGTATGCAGCAGGCATAAGTGGGAAAACAATAAGAATTTTACAAAACCTTTACGGAAATGCAAACATAATTTTTAAGAATCACAATGTACATTCCAATATTGAAATAAAAGTAACAGAGGGTGTATTGCAAGAAGAAATTTTATCCCCCACCCTCTTCGCGATTTTTATAAACGATTTGGAAGAATTCCTGCGAGAATCGGGCGCAATTGGCCTTAACATTGACGGGTATAACGACATCTTAATGTTAGCGTACGCGGATGATTTAGTAATCTTATGTAACTCCCCATTGGACGTACAGAAAAAGCTAGGTTGGCTAGAGAGATACTGCGATCTAAATAAATTGGAAGTCAATACGAGAAAAACAAAAATTTTACCTTTCCGTAAAGGCCGTCTTAAGAATCAATCGTTTAACTTTAAATATGGCCAAGAGAGTATTGAAGTGATAAATAGATTTTGTTATTTGGGCGTATTGTTCACATGCTCAGGAAAATTTTTAGACGCTTCTAAACAAGCCTTA
Source organism: Harpalus rubripes (assembly GCA_963082715.1). Classification (NCBI taxonomy): domain Eukaryota; kingdom Metazoa; phylum Arthropoda; class Insecta; order Coleoptera; family Carabidae; genus Harpalus; species Harpalus rubripes. The sequence goes on from CAUJCB010000466.1 coordinate 6,987, forward strand.
AATAAAGCAGCGGCAGCCTCTAGTTCGGTTAAAAACATTCTGATAAAAGGCCGCTCTAGGATGTGGGACGAAAAAACTAAACTGCTAAATTCAGTCATTAATGCTACAGCACTATACGCTGTTGAAATTTGGGGATTGAGATACGGGGAAATGCTTGAAAAAAGTCAATTACGTTTTATAAGAGTTTTGCTAGCATGTCCTAAAAATACACCAGGTTTTATTCTAAGATTAGAATCAGGTTTAAACCACTTAAAGGTTGAAATTGCCAAAAGAGCTTTAAACTTTTGGGCCAGCATTTTAAAATTAGAAAATTCCCATCTAACAAAAATTGTTTACAACAGGCTAGTTAAATTAGATAAAAACCCATGTAATAAAATAGAACACAATTGGGCATCACAGCTCAAATATTTTTTAAAAGATTTAAATTTTGAGCAAATATGGCTCAACCAAAACATTAGTAAAAAGCAAATAGACGCCATATTAATTTTGTTGAATAACAACTTAAAACAACAAGACTTGTACTTATTAAATATCTCAAAATTTAAACACCTCTATGGTGAAATAAATCCTTCTCTCTCATATCCTGCTTACCTAAAGGCAAATATCTCTTTTAACAAAAAGCGTATAATTACTCAAATTCGTCTGAATAACCAGTTCTTTTTCTCATTCTCCATAAATAACGTAATTTATCGTATAGATCCCAGGCAAATTTGTATGGTGTGCAATTGTCAGGTCCCGGAGGATATATCTCATTTTCTTTTCGTTTGCCCTATATACCGGCCTTTGAGAAAAGTATATTTTGGAAATTATATTACAGGACTAACTGATTTAAACTTATATAAATTTTTGGAAAATTTGGATGTTGAAAAAATTAATAAAATTTTTTATTATGTGGTTGGTGCATTAAAGTTAAGGAGTTTCTGTCTAAATGAATAAAATCTTGAAACCAAACCTTGGTCTTAGAATTTCTATTTCACTAATTGGTAATTTTCCATAAGTGCATTTATCAAGTAAAGAATATCAATTTTGGCAAAATGTATTTATAATTATATTAATGATAGATTTTATATATTTTTGCACCTTTTTTTTATATCAATATATTTATATTGTATTTAATATTATAAATTGGGTAAAATAAATATAATTTTTCATAGGTGCATTTATCAAATAAAGAATTATATATTTGGCAAAGTGTATTTATAACTATATTAAAGATATATTGTATGTATTTTTGCTCATTTTTTATATCAATATATTTAAATTGCATTTAATATTATAAATTAAATGCATTTATCAAGTAAAGAAGGATATATTTGGCAAAGTGTATTTATAACTACATTGATGTTAGATTGTATGTATTTTTGCGCATTTTTTATATCAATATATTTATATTTCATTTAATTAAATAAAATATATACAATTCTTCATAAGTACATTTATCAAGTAAAGAATGATATATTTGGCAAACTGTATTTATAATTATATTGATGACAGATTGTATGTATTTTTGCACGTTTTTATATATATTTATATTGCTTTTAATATTATAAATAAAATAAATATAATTCTTCACAAGTGCACTTATCAAGTAAAGAATGATCGATATATTTGCCAAAGGTAATTATAATTATAATAATTGATAGATTGTATGTATTTTTTGCACGTTTTTATATCATTATATTTATATCGCATTTAATATTATAAATTAAAATAAATATAATTCTCCATAAGTGCATTTTTCAAGTATAGTATGATATTCAAATCATAAATCGTAAAATCATAAATCGTAAAATCATAAATCGTAAAATCATAAATCGTAAAATCATAAATCGTAAAATCATAAATCGTAAAATCATAAATCGTAAAATCATAAATCGTAAAATCATAAATCATAAAATCATAAATCGTAAAATCATAAATCGTAAAATCATAAATCGTAAAATCATAAATCGTAAAATCATAAATCGTAAAATCATAAATCGTAAAATCATAAATCGTAAAATCATAAATCGTAAAATCATAAATCGTAAAATCATAAATCGTAAAATCATAAATCGTAAAATCATAAATCGTAAAATCATAAATCGTAAAATCATAAATCGTAAAATCATAAATCGTAAAATCATAAATCGTAAAATCATAAATCGTAAAATCATAAATCGTAAAATCATAAATCGTAAAATCATAAATCGTAAAATCATAAATCGTAAAATCATAAATCGTAAAATCATAAATCGTAAAATCATAAATCGTAAAATCATAAATCGTAAAATCATAAATCGTAAAATCATAAATCGTAAAATCATAAATCGTAAAATCATAAATCGTAAAATCATAAATCGTAAAATCATAAATCGTAAAATCATAAATCGTAAAATCATAAATCGTAAAATCATAAATCGTAAAATCATAAATCGTAAAATCATAAATCGTAAAATCATAAATCGTAAAATCATAAATCGTAAAATCATAAATCGTAAAATCATAAATCGTAAAATCATAAATCGTAAAATCATAAATCGTAAAATCATAAATCGTAAAATCATAAATCGTAAAATCATAAATCGTAAAATCATAAATCGTAAAATCATAAATCGTAAAATCATAAATCGTAAAATCATAAATCGTAAAATCATAAATCGTAAAATCATAAATCGTAAAATCATAAATCGTAAAATCATAAATCGTAAAATCATAAATCGTAAAATCGTAAATCGTAAAATCGTAAATCGTAAAATCGTAAATCGTAAAATCGTAAATCGTAAAATCGTAAAATCGTATAATCGTAAAATCGTAAAATCGTAAAATCGTAAAATCGTAAAATCGTAAAATCGTAAAATCGTAAAATCGTAAAATCGTAAAATCGTAAATCGTAAAATCGTAAATCGTAAATCGTAAAATCGTAAATCGTAAATCGTAAAATCGTAAATCGTAAAATCGTAAATCGTAAAATCGTAAATCGTAAATCGTAAATCGTAAATCGTAAATCGTAAATCGTAAATCGTAAATCGTAAATCGTAAATCGTAAATCGTAAATCGTAAATCGTAAATCGTAAATCGTAAATCGTAAATCGTAAATCGTAAATCGTAAATCGTAAATCGTAAATCGTAAATCGTAAATCGTAAATCGTAAATCGTAAATCGTAAATCGTAAATCGTAAATCGTAAATCGTAAATCGTAAATCGTAAATCGTAAATCGTAAATCGTAAATCGTAAATCATAAATCATAAATCATAAATCATAAATCATAATAATAATAATAATAATAATAATAATAATAATTAAGAAATATAGTTGCTCTCGGGGAGTTACGTTACTAGTTAACTTAAATGTACTTACTTCATTTACAACCTGTACATGAAACATTCATTTTTCTAGTTAGTTCTAAGTATTTCTGTAGTAAATAAAAACTAAAATTTTTATTTTGTATATGAGATCTTATTTTAAGTTGTTAACAAACCAGATAGGTCGTACGTCGTAATTTAATATAGTTGCATATACAGGGTGGGGCAGAAAAACCTATCAAGTAAAGAAGGATATATTTGGCAAAGTGTATTTATAACTACATTGATGTTAGATTGTATGTATTTTTGCGCATTTTTTATATCAATATATTTATATTTCATTTAATTAAATAAAATATATACAATTCTACATAAGTACATTTATCAAGTAAAGAATGATATATTTGGCAAACTGTATTTATAATTATATTGATGACAGATTGTATGTATTTTTGCACGTTTTTATATATATTTATATTGCTTTTAATATTATAAATAAAATAAATATAATTCTTCACAAGTGCACTTATCAAGTAAAGAATGATCGATATATTTGCCAAAGGTAATTATAATTATAATAATTGATAGATTGTATGTATTTTTTGCACGTTTTTATATCATTATATTTATATCGCATTTAATATTATAAATTAAAATAAATATAATTCTCCATAAGTGCATTTTTCAAGTATAGTATATAATCGTAAAATCATAAATCGTAAAATCATAAATCGTAAAATCATAAATCGTAAACTCATAAATCGTAAAATCATAAATCGTAAAATCATAAATCGTAAAATCATAAATCGTAAAATCATAAATCGTAAAATCATAAATCGTAAAATCATAAATCGTAAAATCATAAATCGTAAAATCATAAATCGTAAAATCATAAATCGTAAAATCATAAATCGTAAAATCATAAATCGTAAAATCATAAATCGTAAAATCGTAAATCGTAAAATCGTAAATCGTAAAATCGTAAATCGTAAAATCGTAAATCGTAAAATCGTAAAATCGTAAAATCGTAAAATCGTAAAATCGTAAAATCGTAAAATCGTAAAATCGTAAAATCGTAAAATCGTAAAATCGTAAAATCGTAAAATCGTAAAATCGTAAAATCGTAAATCGTAAAATCGTAAATCGTAAATCGTAAATCGTAAAATCGTAAAATCGTAAAATCGTAAAATCGTAAAATCGTAAAATCGTAAAATCGTAAATCGTAAAATCGTAAATCGTAAAATCGTAAATCGTAAAATCGTAAATCGTAAAATCGTAAAATCGTAAAATCGTAAAATCGTAAAATCGTAAAATCGTAAAATCGTAAAATCGTAAAATCGTAAAATCGTAAATCGTAAAATCGTAAATCGTAAATCGTAAATCGTAAAATCGTAAATCGTAAAATCGTAAATCGTAAAATCGTAAATCGTAAATCGTAAATCGTAAATCGTAAATCGTAAATCGTAAATCGTAAATCGTAAATCGTAAATCGTAAATCGTAAATCGTAAATCGTAAATCGTAAATCGTAAATCGTAAATCGTAAATCGTAAATCGTAAATCGTAAATCGTAAATCGTAAATCGTAAATCGTAAATCGTAAATCGTAAATCGTAAATCGTAAATCGTAAATCGTAAATCGTAAATCGTAAATCGTAAATCGTAAATCGTAAATCGTAAATCGTAAATCGTAAATCGTAAATCGTAAATCGTAAATCGTAAATCGTAAATCGTAAATCGTAAATCGTAAATCGTAAATCGTAAATCGTAAATCGTAAATCGTAAATCGTAAATCGTAAATCGTAAATCGTAAATCGTAAATCGTAAATCGTAAATCGTAAATCATAAATCATAAATCATAAATCATAAATCATAAATCATAATAATAATAATAATAATAATTAAGAAATATAGTTGCTCTCGGGGAGTTACGTTACTAGTTAACTTAAATGTACTTACTTCATTTACAACCTGTACATGCAACATTCATTTTTCTAGTTAGTTCTAAGTATTTCTGTAGTAAATAAAAACTAAAATTTTTATTTTGTATATGAGATCTTATTTTAAGTTGTTAACAAACCAGATAGGTCGTACGTCGTAATTTAATATAGTTGCATATATGTATCTAATACCTCAATTCTGAAAATATATGGATATTTTTAAGTGGCTGGTTTTTTTTGTTGGTCAGTACTTTTTATACGTTAATTCAATATTATCATAAATATAAAAAAAAATTCAATTATTTTTTTAGTAATTTATTTGGTGCGGTTCTGGTCTCGGAGACCATTCCTGTCACATACCTAGCTACAAACATGGCCAAATAACAGTTTTCTGTATAGAAATACCTAGGTTTAATATAACTAATAGCAAAAAGATGGCAATTTATGTTCCAAACACCATTGGTTGCTGGAGCCCAGTACCGCATATACAGCAAGTTTGCCATTGCGCTCCGGGAACTAATACCGCACGGAAGTGATTACATCACTTTCGACTTCCGCAGCCAACGTGTTAAAATCCGAAATAATTTTTGTCACAGTAATTATTTTGCGTAAGATTATTTTTATTAAATTTATTATGTCTTGTCTCTAATGAACTATTTAGGTTCGTAACGGATGCTGTTGGATAAGAGCTACATTTAAAGATTCTGGCATTCACGAATTTAATTTCAGTTTATTTCTAGATTTCAGTGTGAGAACATTGATATCGTAGTCATTGATTTGTGTAGTGATTCAGGTGAGTGAGTTGAGTCTGACACACACTTTTAGTCCACGATAGCAAGAGTAATGCAGATACGGATTTGTATGATTATTATTATATATTATTGCGTTGTCCTTTATCCTAATTCTTGTTGATCGGTCGTGCCCGGTAGAGCCTCCAGGCGTGATGAGAGAGCTATAAGGGTAACCAGGAATGCGATCTATGTGTCCACGATTGCTAGCCTTGTGGGTTTTCGCTGATTGACTGCGTGGTAACGGCAGGTATTGTTTTATCCTGGTTTTGTAACTATGCCCCTAAGGCCGAAGTAAAGCCACTAGGGTTGATCAGCACCTGAGCGGAATTCTGGTTAGGGTAGCTCCCTATTCCCAGGGGTGGTAATGGCAAGGTTGATTGTGCAACCATATCTTGGTGCCGGTATAAACCACACCGCTCAGTGGTGGTAATGGCAGGTACAGTTGAGTATATGTACGCGTAAGTCCGGCGCCACAGTGGTAATGGCAGGTACAGTTGAGTATGTGTACACGTAAGTCTTGGGCCACACTGCTATTGAGTAGCAGGTATGCGTTTCGCATAAGGTGACTTATTCCATTTTCCCTGTTCTATGGGACTTTGTTGCATACGTGTGTTATTTCTCGTGTGATTTCTGAATACATTCCTTTGTGGTGGATGCGCGTGTATTTTGTGAATGATTGACTCCTCACATCTTTAAAATGGTCTAGTAATGATACAATATTTCCATAATTGACCAACTTCGTATCTCTTATGGTGCCGAAGATCCCAATGACGAGCCTGGAAAAACGGACATCATCTATTCTGTGTGTTTTCGGTTATGAGCTTATTAGAAAAAGTCAGTCTATTCTGCATCTCCTATATACCTTACAAATTTGTAACACGTATTCATTAACCACTGTATGGTAGAATGGAAAAATGCTATATAAATTAATGTTATACAGTAAAGATAAAACCTATAATCATGTTGGTGCTTAATTATTCACTATTGCCATTGCCATCTAGTGTCTAGATTCAATTATGCAAAAGAAGAATATAAAACAACTTAAATTTTGTAAATTAGACTTTCGCAGGCTTAGGATTTGTTTTGAAAAGTCGCGAACCTAATTAAAAAATGAGTACAACTGCTCGAGTTTTACAGATGTGAGTTTTGTGCGTAAGGTTATATTATGCTAAGTTACGTTTGGAAAAGTTGCAACCAAAAAATGTTCACATACTGACTAAAACAGTCAATCAGGTCTATTCTGTAAAATTAGCGTGCGCGTTAACCTCGAAGGTCACCGTTAATATTTTAACGGATTCTTTAATTTTTAATTTGCTATTCAGTAAGCAGATATACGTTAAAATTTTAAAGAAATCGTTAATATAACCACGTTAAAAGCAAGAAATTTAACATCAACTTGAGACATAGTGTTAAAACTTTAAGGCACTGTTAATATCAAAAATGACTTGCAAATATAGTTATAAATATGCTTCGATTCGAAGAAATTGAGAGAATAAAGGAAAGGTATATATATATATATATATATATATATATATATATATATATATATATATATATATATATATATATTGTCTTTATTTGAAGTAATTATTACTTACATATGAATAATTAATTCATGATTTTACTTGGAAGTTTTCATCACATAACCACATTAATAATTTTAAATTGTCCAAAATACATTTAATCATTTTAGGCGCTACGTAAAACTTCGATTTCGAAATCTTGGGGATACAAGTGATCCATTCCATTTGCCCGATTATGAATTTAATAAAAGTTTTAGATTATCAAAGCACTGTGCTTTAGATTTATTTACAGCTCCCATATGAGGAATCCAATAAGAATTCCTGCAATACCTATCAGTATACGGTTAATAATAACTTAATAAATTCATAGTTAAAGGTTCTAGCTGCGTTAAATTTCTATGGACATGGGCCTTAGCAGCTATCAATATGGAATCGAAGAATGTTGTAATTTATGAATGAGCCAAAGCGGTGTGGTTTCTGCAAAACACTTATTAAAAATATTGCAAATACATATTTGTACTTAACTGTTATCTGACATATTTATAAATAATTATTTTAATTTAGCTATATATTTTAAGGATTTCACACTTTGATCTATCCACTTTGATAAACTTTTCCTAACATTTCACACTTGACAGGCAATTATATTAAGTTAGGACATACGTTTTACAGGATTATTTCGTCATGTGAAACTGATTTCACAGCATTCGTTAGCGTATACGCTAAAAAGTTAAATATTAACGAAATTTTTAACCAATGCTTTAGTGAATAGCAATTTTATGAAGTACTGTTAACAGTGACGTTAATATTTACTTTTTAGCGTTGGATATTTTTGCGCTAAAAGTTAACGTATATTTTAGTGAATAGACCTGAATGACAATTAATAATTCTCAATATTTTGACATATGTATAGCACTCAGTTTTCTATATAGCAAAAATCCTTTTTCTATGCATATTGTAAAAATCTATTTTTTATAGCAAAAATCCAGGCATGAAAATGTATAGTAATTCAAATAAATTTAATTGAAAACACATTATGATTTATAGCACAAACTATATACCAAATTTAATTAATAATATACATAGATAGCATTAATTATTTTCTAATTTGTCAAATGTTAAGTTCATAGCATTTTAAATTTACTTCTATAGCATTAACGATTCTGTATAATGCATTAGTTATTTTCTATGTATGTAGTATATATTTTATTTGCATTGTTTTTATTTTATTTTTAATGGGAAATTTATAAGTATAGTGTGTTCGAAAAAAAAACTCAAAATAGGCTATTAACAAAGAAACACAACATGTCTTAATTTAAAAAAATATTTATTCAATGTCAATATGACACGAGATATTATCAAAAATATTATCGAAAAAATCAATGCTTTTTTTGTTGAATCTTATTTTAGAAATGGAAATAAATTAGAAAACGGCGAATGGCAATATTCTGTTTCATTCTTTAATATCTTTTCTCCTTAAAATTACATTTCAAGATCAATTTTGACAACTTGTTTTTTGATTTGAATAATGATGACATATAGGTACTTTTATCTGTCCATAGCCTACTCCGTTATTTTTTTTAGTACACACTGTAGTATGCTATTAACAAAAAATGCCCGTTTATGACTTTGTCAATAAAATTTTGAATGTAGTTTTGTAAAAATTTATAACTTACATTAGTATTATGTATATGTAAAAATTCATATATGTACATTCATAAAAGTATACAAAAAAAAATCACAATACCTACATAATATGTTATATTTTCTGAATAAGGAAAATATGTTGTTTACCCATATTACATTTATCATTCCCGTGAATAACAGTAGATTATTTATAAAATAGATTAGATTTGATAATAGTTTGTTAATTATTCCGGGTTCTAATAATTTAATGCGTATTTGAATATAAACTGGCAGTAAACAAAGGCAGGAGTAAATAATATTTGTATAAAATTTATGTTTAATGTATTTAGATTATTAACAACAATGTATTTTTTTTATCTTGAATAATAATCTCTATTAGTACGATATAATGCTGTTTGCGATATTTGATTATGTGGAGATATTTTTATTTTTAAGATATTTAAATTTAATGTAATAGTTACATAGATTACACATAGGACTATTTTAACGAAACTATTAATCAGGCGAGTTTTATTAAATTGACCTATCAAAGTTGATAAAATGTCGACAGAAAAAATAATTTTAAGTTTTCAATTCACTATCAATAACCTTCAGATACAAAACACATATATTTGAAATCATCGAAAAGTTAAATGTTAAAATTACAAATTTTTACATAGTCGAGTAACTTCTCAATGTACAACAATAATGTTTTTTTTTTTGTTTCTTTCTAATAATGAATTGTAATTTTTTATTATGCATTTCCTTATTAAAAGATAATTTTGTGAAATGATTTGAAAAATTAAGAAATAAGCTATCAAAATAAATGTGTGGCAAAGTTTTATTACGTCAATGTCGGATTAATTTTTGTCAAAATAAATATTTTACGTAGTAAATATACATTTTCTAAATAGAAATTTAATAATAATAACAATAATAATGATAATAATAATGACAAAAATAATACAGCAAAAGGTTTAATTTGATTTATTGTTTTTGAATAATAAAGTAAAATAAAGTAACACTAACAATTAATTAATGTAACAAATTAAATTCAGTAAAAAAACAACAAACTAAAAATATTCTTAAATTCTTAAATTTTAATAGATGTTCAAACAATCCTGCGTTTTGTGCTAAACAATAACCCAATCTATTGTAAAATTTTTGCCGACCATTATTTGTCTATTATTTATTTTTTGACAATCTTGTTATAGCATTTTTAAGTTCTTCTAGATTTTGATGTTCTTTAAATAAAAATTAGTTTTTAAATGACCTTATAAAAAATCGCACGGAGTTAAATCAGGCGACGGTGTTGGTTACTTAATTGCTCCACTTCGTCCTTTCAGCTTTCAGGAAATGTTTGGTTCAGATATTCCACAATTTCTCTTATGCTATGTGCAGGGCAGCCGTCATATTGGAACCACACATTTTCTTTATTTGTTTCGCCAATTTCTGGCCCAACAACATTCATTAATGAATTGAAATATGACTTCGAATTTATTCTTTTAATGAAGAATGGGCCAATGATTTTATTTCACAAAATTCCTGCCCATACATTTACAGTTTGTCGATATTGTGTCCGAGACTCTATAATATTATGTGGATTATTTTGGGACCAATATCGGTAATTATGACCGTTGGGTTCACTATTCATGGTAAATGTGCATTCATCTGTGAATAAAATATTGCGTAATCATAATTTGACTTCTCCATCATTATTTGATAGAATGACGCACGCAGTTCAAAATCTCACCAAAATATATTGATGATTTAGAAATTTGAAAGGAATGTATTTATGTTTTTAAGAATTCTATGAACTGTTGTAAAATGAATTTTCAGTTCCCTGGAAATTTCTCTCACACTCATTGTTTGCTCCAGTTCTATTAAAGCAAGAACATTTTGTTCATTTTCCTTGTAGTTTTCGTTAATTTTTTCATCTTTGTTGAAATTAAGTGTACCTGTCTTCTCAAACTTGGCAATAAATCGTTGAATAGTAGACAATCCCGGAATATTATGATTTTGTCAAGCAACACTAATTTAATTAAAGTAGATAGGATTGAGAAATAAAATTCTGCAGTTATTATAAAATGTATTATTTCAAAAAAATTTGCTTTGTGGCTATCGATTTCGTCATTATGACAAATTCAGGCCTACAGCTGAAACAATGTATACAATAATAATATGAAATTAATGTTTATATATATATATATATATATATATATATATATATATATATATATATAAATATTCTTAGGTACACATGGTATAATATACTATTTAACTAAATAAAAATATAATAATTTCGTAAATTTATAACCAAATTTCCGGCTTCTTCCCACAAAAATCTCATGAGTCGCATCTCTCTGGCTCAATGAAGACGTAAAAGCTTTATAACATTAAAAAAAATAAATTCAAAAAGTTGTACAAATTTGACGATGTCTCATTCATCTAACTAATATAATCTTTATATATATTTCTCTGCAAAGCATATTTTTTTCTAATTTTATGATTGTCACGTTATTAAACCAAAAATTTAAAAAAATCTCTCCAATCTTGCATTATTAACACAATCCAATGTTGCTTTTCAGCTCTATATTTACTAAACTCCCCATTTCATATTCAAATTTGTATACATTTATATATTTTTATGATCTTTAGACAATATGTATATTTTTCAAAAACTTATTTCATAATTCTTAATAATATATTATACCATGTGTTCCTTAATATATATATATATATATATATATATATATATATATATATATATATATATATATATATATATATATAAATATTCTTAGGTACACATGGTATAATATATTATTAAGAATTATGAAATAAGTTTTTGAAAAATATACATATTGTCTAAAGATCATAAAAATATATAAATGTATACAAATTTGAATATGAAATGGGGAGTTTAGTAAATATAGAGCTGAAAAGCAACATTGGATTGTGTTAATAATGCAAGATTGGAGAGATTTTTTGAAATTTTTGGTTTAAGAACGTGACAATCATAAAATTAGAAAAAAATATGCTTTGCAGAGAAATATATATAAAGATTATATTAGTTAGATGAATTAGACATCGTCAAATTTGTACAACTTTTTGAATTTATTTTTTTTAATGTTATAAAGCTTTTACGTCTTCATTGAGCCAGAGAGATGCGACTCATGAGATTTTTGTGGGAAGAAGCCGGAAATTTGGTTATAAATTTACGAAATTATTATATTTTTATTTAGTTAAAAATGTCGGTAAACTTTTGAAAATATGTTGTTCTGGTAAAATTACGTTTTCATTAAGTAAAAATATTTTTCACTAAATTTATATACAAATTTCCGGCTTCTTCCCACAAAAATTAAGTTTTACAAATTTGTCGATTGTCTAACTAATACTTCAGGACGGTTTGTAATCTTTATATATATATATATATACATATATATATATATATATATATATATATATATATATATATATATATATATATATATATATATATATATTGGCATTTGTTAAGGAGTCACTTCCGTGAAGTTTATAAGGCGTCCTGACTTCCATGTTAATTAATGGATATATATTATTAAAAATTACATATATAGACTTAGGGGAACTTCTATATTAAGGTTTTCAAAAGAGGGGTAACAAAATATTATTTTAAAAATTAATAAACAATTGTACATACTTAAAATACAAAGTCACTTCCATCACAGTAATTGTGTACAAGATATTGAAACGTATAACTGACTTCCGCAACGTAGCCAAATTTCATGTCAGCCAAATCACATATCAGCAAAACAACAAATAAAGTACATGATGAATAAGGTCTCACTCTGTGTTAACGAAGCGCCATAATTAGCGATTTTTGAACTATTATCTTTGTTTAAAAAATCATAATTTTGTTGGATTAGCTGTAAGTCTGCGGAATCGCTCCAAACCATGCCGAGTTCATTTCTGAGTTAAAAAAAATATTTGTACTCGTATGCTAGTTAAGTGCCCTATTATTAAATTTGATCTATTATATATATTTTTTAAATATTACTTATTTACATAATCCGTTATGAAAGAGTGATATTGTTTGATGAACACAATATTTGCCAAAACGAGCAAAGCGTGTTTTGCATATTATGTGAATCAACAATCACGTTTTCGTAATGCGTTATGTACAAAACTTTATCTAATTCCGCTACAATAACTAATATTTGAAAATCAATTTACCAAAGTGCTGCCGTGAAAATAAATGAATTGAATTATTTCATGCAACGTAAATAATATTTTTTACATAACTCAGTTACGTAAATCGACAATTATGTCTTGAGTTCTTTATACTATTTTTTTGTATTTTGTGCTTTTATGCCTTTTTATCTCCCGCTACACTTGGTAAGGGAGGTATAGGGATCGTGCTAAAAATCGCATTTTCACGATGATGTCTGTGTATGTATGTATGGATCCTCCATTTTAACTCAATTACTATCATTCAGAAAATTTTGAAACCTTGCATTCCAACTTTTTCTGTAATGGAAAAAGCCCATTAGATTTTGATGAAAATCGGATAACCAGAAATGGCACTTTACTAGAAGCTCAAAATAGTTTTTCTTCGAAAAATACCTTTAAATGTTATTTTTTCGAGATTAATGTTATATAAAAATTAAAGATTATTAAATTTTCTATAGATTTGCATTAATACTTTTTCTATACATTTTATGGATAAATTTATAAAATTATCTATAATTTAAATCACAGAGTCTACGCTTCAAACAAACAAAATGCAGTTATTCAAATGTAGTAACTGACAGATAAATGTCATTATCAAAGAACTAATCATTTCAAAATAATAGTAGCAACGTTTTAAAAAGAAAAAAATTAATAGAACAATAGAAAAGGAATTCAATACAGTTTCCAGCATAAGTAAATATGTAAGTATTTATTTAGATTAATAAAAATTAACGATTCACAAAAATGTTTAAGCTAATATTCATTTATGGATTAGTGAATTCAATTCTATCCCGGTATTTAAAATTTAATCTTCATTTTATTATAGTTCCGGTGACATAATGGTTAGAGCAGCGCCTCATGTCATAAGTGCCCTAGGACCTCTGGGTTCGAATTCCACTAAGGCATGGATATGTGTGAATGTGAACCCACTCTGTAATTGGGATTTAATATTGTTGAGGGGTTTTTAAAAAAGGTAGTTACTTGGAATAGATTAGACTATATTCTAAGAAATAAACTGTCAAAATTAGAGTAAAATTCGCTGATCCAAAAATAAGGATTAACTTAATCTTTTTGTGACTCGGGCTGTAAATGGCGGGAGGTATTATGTTGGCCAAACCAGACTTTTTAATAAAAAATAGTAATGTCAAAATTTAGGAAATTTTATCATTTCGTGGTATTGATGTGACTTTGAAAATTCATATATCAAAGCTAACGTCATTTTTGTAAAACCATCCAATATTTTCTATTCGTTTTAACTTTACTACTCTATTTCTTGTCTTCTTCTTATTCTTAGTTTTATATTCAAAATTACGTAAAATAAAATTCTTAACAAACGTTTGTCTTCGTTCATTTATTGAGATTTGACATTTGGTATTATTTGACATTCTTATCTACCACCCTTATAAAAATAAATTGTATTAGTCTATTACAGCACTCAAATAAGCTATTAACGAACTATTTTGTGTGGTGTAACAGCTTTGCTACAGACGCATAACGTCAAAAGGTTAGGTAAAACTCAACGTTTTAAAACGGAATTAGATAAAAAAAAATACTAGTTTTCTCTAAGTAGCCTGGAATAATGTACGACTTACGGGCTTATTAAGTGCTGTTATAACAGTATTTTGGGCTATTACATTTATTACGTAAAACTTTATGGCCAGGTATGAAATTAACCGTAAAAGTAACATCAAAAATAGGAGAACCAGAATTTTAAATTCTCTGACCTTATTTTAAAAAAAAAATCTTTTTACTCAATAACCAGGTTGACACTACGTTACCAAAATTTTAATTAAAAGCGTAAATGTAATAGTCCAAAATTTGATATTAGAGCATTTAATTAGCCCATAATACATACATTTTCGCTGACTACTCAGAATTGAACTTAAGTGGTTTGGAGCGGTTTTTTCGTGTATTCAAAAATTTTTGATTCATCTTTAGAATATACACAATTTTCCGCGAAAAAATCGGTGTCACATGTTTCGAAATTACTATTATTTACCCAATGCTGCAAACATATGTTACCAATTTACCTTAGAAAATAAGTGAGAAAACTGTGAAATAAAATACAAGAAATCTAAACTTGCTAAAACTCTACTGGAATAACTATGGTGTATTCCCTTTTTTATATTTTGGGATCACTCTTAGACATTGTGTTTTCTGAAAACAACAATACAATAAATTTATATTATAAAAATAAACCTGATGTGGCCAGCACATTATCGCCCGTCAATTCCATATTTTAGTTTTCAATAAAGTATTACTTCCGGTTGATAAATTCTAATTTATTATCCCAATAAATAGAAAAGTATGTAATACGCAATTGTGGGATGTATTTTGATATATTTTTCCACGAAAATTTGTCGAGTATCAAGTGAAATACCACTTCCGGTTTAATCAACATCTAATACGATATTTCCAATTTTTAGACGAGTTTTAAATACCAAACATGAAAAGTTTTGAATTAAGTTTTATATATTTATTTCACGAAAATTTGTTCAAAGCTTTAAGTAAAGTACCACTTCCGGATTATCGTAGGAGAACTAAATGTTACATACAGAAAACATTGTAGAAATAGTAAAAACTTGTTGTGCGGACACTAATTCGTGCTTATTCATTGAATACTCAGTATCGAATTTTTAGACTGAAAACGTTACCTTCTTATGCAGGTAAATTGGCGGGATTTGTCATATACTTATTAGTGACGAAGAAGGTGGAAAAATGAACCACTCAATTAGAGAACTACCTGGCTAAGAATTAATATTTATCTATACATATATTTCACGATATTGGTTTTACTTATCAAGATATTATTGTGCATTAGTTAATATCCGCACTTTTGCAACTTATGTCCGGTTTCATAACCGTTTGTTCAAAAATTAATAACTTAATAAAGTTTTAATTGAATCAAATTAAGTTGTACTTTATAAAATATTAAAATGTCACTTGTGACATTTATTTCTATTTATTTAAATTTATAACAAGTTGATATTTTTCTAACATACCTTTTTGAAAACGGGCATTAGTTGTCAAACCTAAGTAACAAAAATTTTCACCAATAGCAAATGATAACATGAGACAAAAAATTAAATTGTTACCTGACATATTATTGCTTATTACTCGAGAATTTCAAAAAGTTGTTAAAAACTAATTAATCATCTTAACAGTATTACCTCGATTGAAATTTAGAAACTTATTAAATTATCACAAATGAAAAACTTTGATATATAAGAAGAAATTTAATTGTTATTAATACTTATTGGCTAAAATTTTTGAATATGTGTTAAAAATAATCATTAATTCACAGAACTACTCCGTATGTGCTACAGATAATAGTGGTATTTTTTTGTGAATTTTTCATTCATTATTAATATGATATTTTTTATTTGTATATTGTTAATAAAAGTTTATTATATAAATAGCGTTTCCAGTCCCACTCATCTTTGGAGAAAACATAATTACATACTACAATACACTGTTGCCAAGTTTCGGAAGTGACTAAGTACTTCCAAATGCTATATACACGTCGGAAGTAACATCGCATTGCGCATACCTGACACTAATAGCGATTACAACGCCAGCGATAAACGCATGAACTAAAGTGACAAATTTAAGGGTACTGGGGGTATATTTGACTTCCAACACAATTTTCGTATTTACACTTGTTTAGCCTTGTAGTGGTAGAAAAAAATAAAATTACATAGGAAACGTTGTCACTTCCATTTTCGGAAGACACAACGTTATATATGAAGTCACAACGGTCAGCAAGTTCCCGTATATGAAGTGACAACTTACCGTGTGCGCATATATATATATATATATATATATATATATATATATATATATATAATATCGTCAAATTTGTAAAACTTAAGAATAATAATATGAAATTAATATTTTATATAAAGGAATTGTACAAAAATATGTAAATATTGTATATAAAGATTCGTAGGTATAACATGATCTAATATATTAAGAATTATGAAATAAGTTTTTAAAAATTATAGATATTGTAAAAATACAGGGTGTCCCATAACTTCAGATACATATTAGAAGGGCATATAGTTCTTAATGTCCTGATTACGGAACAAAAAGATTTTTTAAAAAAATTCCTATAATTAAGGGTAGTTCACTTAAGAAGAATATTTTTTGTACCCCTGGATACTATAATATTTGGAATAGTGAAATTAGTTATAACTATTACATAAAATAATTTAACAATGAAATTATTTATGTAATTACGTAAAGCTTTGTCACACCAATTAAGTTTGGGAGATGTGTATGTAATGAAAAAAATCAAAATATTTACTTTATTTTTACAAAAACTGTTGAAAATTATTTCCATTAACAGGTAAACATAATGCAGCACGTTGAATTAAAGAAATTGAACAAGCCCGATGAATTGCATTCTCTTTCAACACAATTTTCAACTCGTTGCCGTAATTCTTCAAGGGTTTCAGGTGCCTCTTGATTATCATAGACGAGGGATTGCCGGTTTTGATTTCTCGGTAATATTACCCGAGATACCTTAAAAAACATCGAAAATGAGACATTCTGTACATATTATTTGTTAATCGTAGATAAAATGGTTTCATCTACGACTAAATAATAATATGTTCATTAATTATGTAGATTTAGATATATAATGCTAAGTATAAATCCCGCAGGGAATAATGACCCGGGAATAGTAGTCATTATTCCCTTTGATGTACCAATCATAATATTTTGAATAAAACAAATATGCTAAAAAATTTAATTTTCAACGAGAAATATCTTCATCACAATGGTTACATTACTATTTTAATAAAATTAAGTAAAACAATGTATAAATTAATTATTTTATAGCTAATACAAAAAAAAATGAGAGAAAACCTAAAATAATTAATATGGGGTTTCCGTATGTTTCCAGTCCACAGTGGATAAACAGGGTGACTTTTTTCAAGGTGTACATTAACATGGGAAATCAATTTTTTGCAAACCGTTGCCCCCCATTTTAACTTACGGCAATGATTGTGGTCTCAATACAAAGATAAAAAATTACTCATCCAAAAATACCAAATAGGTGGAAACTATCCAATATTTTAGGCCCATAAATAATTTTTAAAATTCATTCATTTTCCTATTAATAGCTTTATCTGTCAGAATAGGTTATTTGACATTGACAAGAGACATTAACCTATTCTGACAGGTAAATTGTCATGTATTTGTTTATCTTTTTGTTCAAATATGACATGGCTATTGCTATTAATAAGAAAATGAATAAATTTTAAAATTAATTTATGGGCCTAAAATACTGGATAATTTTTACGTATTTGATATTTTCGGATGGGGAAATTTTTTATCTTTGTATTGACACCACAACTATTATAAAACTATTTACATTTCTAATTTGTTATAATGTTGATTAAACAGTACAGTAAAAAATAATATTTATATAAATTGATTTTATTTCGTGTTTTGTTATTTAAAGATATGCAAATAATAATAATAAATTTAACATAGGTACAAGCTGATTTTTTTCAAGATGTACAACAAAATTATAATTTTTTAAACAAAGATAATAGCTCAAAATTCGCCATTATGGCGCTTCGTTAACACAGAGTGAGATCTTATTCATCATGTACGTTATTTGATGTTTTGTTGATATGTGGTTTGGCTGACATGAAATTTGGCTACGTTGCGGAAGTCAGTCATACGCTTCAATATCTTGTACACAATTACAGTGATGGAAATGACTTTGTATTTTAAGTATGTACAATTGTTTATTAATTTTTAAAATAATATTTTTTTGCCCCTCTTTTGAAAACCTTAATATAGAAGTTCCCCTAAGCCTATATATGTAATTTTTAATAATATATATCCATTAATTAATATGGAAGTCAGGACGCCTTATAAACTTCACGGAAGTGACTCCTTAACAAATGCAAATATATATATATATATATATATATATATATATATATATATATATATATATATATATATATATATATTGTTTCTCATGCTGGTACAATTAATTCAATCAGTTACTCTTAGTCATATTAGTTGTTTATTAATTGTCAAATTGTAAATTCTTATATTCATTCGAACTGTAGATATGCTCGCGCTACAATCTCATGCCTGGCCTGTCTTAATTTGTCACAACCCTCAGACCTATGGTAATTTATTACCCTCTTGAGTTGGCCAGCAAATATGCTTGGAACCATTCTAATCGCTTATACGTGTGTTATGTTTTTGTTTCCATAGATACCTAATACTAAAGTTTTTAAATAATAACTTATACAAACCCTATGTTGTTGCGTTTCATTATCTTTGACGGTAATGATTTTAAGCGCCCTGAAGTAAATACAAAGTCTTATTTCACCAGTCTTCTTTCCAACCAAGACTATTGGGCTAGCATGTGTGAAGGACAAATTATATTGTTATCTAACATTTCTTGGATTATTCCCTGCACTGTACGTACTTTCTAATTGAATAAACCATTCGATCGACTATAGGTTTGTTGTGAGAGTTAATATATTAATTATGTTAATTTTTCCTAACTCCGATATATTTAAAGTAATACAATCTCTGAATGCATTTAGTAATTCAAGTAAATGTGTGATAGCTTGTTTGTCATTGATTCCCAAATTTACGGCTGCTAAATCTATGATTGAACCTTGTATAATTTAATAATTTTTTACACATGAAAATTTTAATTGATTTCCCTTTTTGTATAGTGAATATCATCAAGTTCTGTGATTTGTTTTTTCAATAAATATATCAACATTTATCATTTTATCGAAGACTACATACATTTTAATATTCTTAACACCGTCACGACAAATCAATGTTTCAGTAATAAATAGAGGTAATATGAATTTATCTGATACAAAAGTTATTAATTTTATTTCATCTTGTATTCTGAAAAATTTTTATTTTAAAATTTAGGAAGATTATATGTAATTAAAGAGCATTCGCTTCCTAAGTCAATATAGAGTACATGTCATCCTTTATTTCTTTAACTTCCTTAAAAAATTTATGCTTTGGGGTCGTGCTGTCAACGAGGTTCACGTGATAGTCAATGGCCCGCTGTTTGTTTATTTTCTGTCGCCGAGTGTTAGAAACATAATTCTTCTAGCATGAATTACGGATATGACCGGGTTGGTCGTCAGCAGCGAGGAATTAAAGGTTGAAACAACCTGTCGTGAAGTAGGGTTGAGGTTAACACTTTGGAATATGATTTTAATGATTTGCTAAGACTGATGGATTTGTAATGCCTGCAGTTTCCATGGAACAATATATTTGTTAGCGCCCATTATTAAATTTACTTTGTCCTCATCAGAGAAAGATAATTTTAATTAATTTATTAAAGCTAATTTTTGAAAAGAATATTCATATAAATCTTTCGCGTTATATGGTTTATAATTAATCATTTTTAAAAGCATAATATGAACGTACCGTTTAGGTGCGAATTTTTCTAACAATAAATGTTTTCATTCGATCCATGAATAGACTCGTACCTCTAAATTTCTATGCCAAATTTTTAAAGGACCTCGTAATTTTGTTAATACAAATAGGCCCGGTTGCATAAAGCGTTGTTAACTACGTTGTCAAGTAACAATGTGATTACCTAACGACATGATCAAATGTCAATTGCGTTGCATAAAATATTTTGACAGCGTTGTTAGCTAACAACGTGGTTAACAATAAGTAACTAGATAACAGTGTATTTTGGCGAATGTTGGTAACGCGCTGCTAACTTCATACTGTGAGGTACTGTTATAATCAGCTGACTACTCGTCAAAAAAAGCTAGATCCCAGAGTATTTATATCTTAAAATGGAGAAAAAACGAACAATCAACTACACGGTGAAGGAAAGAAATACGTTAATTGGAATTGTGGACAAGTAAGTACAATATATTTCAAATTAAATAAAAAAGTTTTCTTAAAAATTAGTTGTAAAAGTTCGTTAAATATTTACTTGTATTACAAAAATAGAAGCAATTTCCTTAATGAAGTTCCCTTAATATATGTATTTCCAATGTATCCGAAACTCCTAACCTAAAGATCCTGATCACATTTCCAGATATAAGAACATAATAGAAAGTAAAGAAAGTAATGCTGCTATTTTAAAGAAGAAATATGAAACATGGATAAAAATATCTAATGAATTTAATGCGGAGAGCGAAAACACGCGAGATTTAAAACAAATAAAAAATTTATATTTTAATTTAAAACGAAAATTAAAAAAAGATGTTGCTCATGAACACGTATGTTATTTACTATTGCTGAAAAATAATTTAATTATTTTTTTATAATATTTCATCTTACAGAAAGAAGAATATATAAAAGCCAAAAAATTAGCGTCTCTTGATAAGGTAAATTTTTGTTTGTAACGACGAATTGTATATATTACGTAGTTAATTCTTGAATTCGATAATAATTTAATAATTAATATTTTACAGAAAGAATTACATAAAACGGGTGGAGGAACATTTCAGCCACAATTGGACGAGACAGGTGCTCAATTATTGGCTCTCTTAGGAGATCAAATTGAACCCCTGTCTAATCCATTTGATGATGCTGCGATGTATTTTAATATTGGTAATAGCTTCATACAATTATATTTAGTATCTGTTCTAATATTACATTTTTTTTTTACAATTTAAGATGTGAATGACGTAGAAATAAATTTGTCAGAACCACCAAATGTATCCGCCGAATCCAATCCACCGATACCCGATCCCTCAACCACAACCTCAGATCCACAGCCATCTCCAGTTCAAGTTAATAAAAAACATAAAAAAGAAACCGAAACCTCGATCGACCCGAACTATAAAGAGCTTTATTTTAAAAAAAAATATGAAGTTGCTTGTTTCGAGCTAAAATCGAAAAAAATTTTACATAATTTAGATGTTAAAATTAAACGTAAACAATTAGAAAAATTAAATGATTAAATATACTTATTAAGCAAACTTGTATTTATTTATCTAGAAAATATGGTGGTAATTAGTGTTTCACGAACAGTTGTATTTGTGTCATTTGCAGGAAAAATCATTGGTTCTTCTTGCATTGCTGGTTGTTCGCATCCATCATCAAAATTATCATCTTGGAAATTTAAACAAATATTATGGAGAACAGCACATGCTACAATAGTAGCTAAAGTGGTTGGTAACTGTACAGCCAGTCCTTTCGACAGACAAGGAAATCTTCTTTTTAAGACTCCGAAACATCGCTCTACTGGATTTCGTGTGACAATATGCGCTCGGTTGTACGCTTCTTCACTGCGATTTCGTGGATTCAATAAAGGGGTTAATAAAAATTGTTTACAGGGATATCCATTGTCCCCTAATAAATAATCTGTCTCATATTCTCCAGATTCAAATTCAGCACAGAGTGGGGAATCATTAAAAATAGTGCTGTCATGAACCGATCCAGGCCAGCGAGCAATGATATGCCTTATTTTCAATGAAGCATCACACACAACTTGGGTATTTATTGAAAAATATCCTTTTCTATTGCGAAATGTTTCTGCATTTCTACCACCAGGAGATCTTATTGGAACATGGGTACAGTCGATTGCTCCAATAACTTTGGGAAATCGTCGAATTTTATAAAAATTTAGCTTAACTGTTCGTTTATCGTCATCTACAGGCATTTTTATAAACTGTTGCTTAAGCAAAGCAATTTGACGGGTTACTTTATAAATTATTCTTGACACTGTAGACTTGTGAACACCGACATCATCCCCAACAAGTTGTTGAAATGAGCCAGTGGCATAAAATCTAAGTCCAATTAATAATTGCATACTGGCAGGAATTGATTTATTTCTATTTGTAGTTGGTTCTAAATTATTACCGAACATGTTCAAAATTTCCATGAAAGTATTTTTATTTATTCTGTAGCGCAATTTAAAATCATGATCATTGTAAATATCCAATGGATTTTTTCTTTGAAGAAATATTCTTGGGCGATGAACAGCTACCTCCTCTTCTAAAGAACTGTCATCGTCCAGGGAAGACAAGCTACTAGACATTTCTGTAATGAATTTAAATTATTCAAATGAATATAACTTAAAATATGTTCAGAACAAACCTTTTGAAAGATATTCAATTAAATTTTATAAATAAATAAATATTTGTTATTGATTTTATCGCTTTTTATTGTGTTAACAATGTGTTTAATCACAGGTTGACGTGTGATTAACTTGACAATCTGTTATCTTCCTATTTAACAACCTGTTAAGGCTAACAGTGCTTTATGCAACTGATTTTTGAGATAACAATATATTTAACAAGATGTTAAGTTAACAGCGTGATAAAAGTTAACAACGCGTTGGAACAACAGTTGACAATGTGATCACGTAGTTAACGATATGGTTAAAGTTAACAACGCTTTATGCAACCGGGCCATACAATGATGTTATCTCTTTCAAAGCTCAGTTGAGAATGTCTACCTATTCCCTTACACATAACTAGCTGCCTCGACGCCAGTCAGCTATTCCAAGGTAAAAACTAAAATAAACAAACAATTCAGCCCTGACTATTGGTGAAGTCATCGACCGGCATATACTC
Source organism: Harpalus rubripes (assembly GCA_963082715.1). NCBI lineage: Eukaryota > Metazoa > Arthropoda > Insecta > Coleoptera > Carabidae > Harpalus > Harpalus rubripes. The sequence goes on from CAUJCB010000466.1 coordinate 30,917, forward strand.
AATGTTTACAGTATAGTATTGAATTCGATTATTATCAAAGTCATTTGTAAGGATTAAAAGTATAGTGGCCTTAAAATCAATTATCTGAAAAAAACTCTTTTCCTTGAATTTGGACCATCAGGCCAATACATCATAGTTTCATGTGGTTCAACTAAATATTTTGATAAAGATAATATTTATAATAATAATAATAATAATAATAATAATAATAATAATAATAATAATAATAATAATAATAATAATAATAATAATAATAATAATAATAATAATAATAATAGTAATAATAATAATAATAATAATAATAATAATAATAATAATAATAATAATTTATTTGACTGTTAACCGAAGTACAAAGACATAGTCACAAAAAAGGAAAAACCATAATGATAGAACATTTCACATTGGTACAAACTCATCAATCTTATATCAATAATAATAATTTATTTGACTGTTAACCGAAGTACAAAGACATAGTCACAAAAAAGGAAAAACCATAATGATAGAACATTTCACATTGGTACAAACTCATCAATCTTGTAGAAACATTTACATATAAGAAAATTTTTCAATTTCATTTTGAAAGCTTTCAAATCAGACATAATTTTAATATCATACGGTAAAGCGTTATAAAACTGGATAGCTTTGTAATAGGCAGTATTATGGAGTGGAATACTTAAATTAAAATTATGTCTGGTTTTCATATAGGAGAAAACATCCTTGTTGAAAGTGAACAATGAAATATTTTGTTGACAAAAATAATGACTTCATAAATATAAAGACTTACTACAGTCATTATTCCTAGTTCAACAAATAAGTGTCTACAATGAGCTATCGACGAGACACCAGATATAAATCTTATTATTCGTTTTTGAAGTACAAAAATTTGATGTACATGTGGACTGTTGCTCCAAAAAATTATACCATACTTAATTCTACTTTGTATATATGCAAAATAATAAATTTTGAGAGTGATTATACTGGTAATATTTCTAATTTTATATATTGTACAAAAAGCAACAGACAAATTCTTGTGCAAATCATCAATATGTTTTGCCCAGTCTAGATTAGAAGCTACAGTTAAACCTAGAAATTTATTACTAGGCGCAATTTGTGGAGATTTGTTATTTACTCGTACAAGTAGACTGAAATTTATATTACGCACAACTGTATTGTAATTGTTTGTTTACATTTTAGTTACCATGGCGGAAAATGAAAGATTACACCCTGCGGGCGGTAAAGTGTAAAGCAAAAGCCCGCCGGGCGGTAAAAAATATGACAAAAAAAACAAATAACGGTAAATAATATTTTATTTGTGTATATTTATAATACAGTTGGATATATTATTCAACGAAATTCTCTCCAAATGAATTGTCTCTGCAGATTTCTTTAACTGGAGATTCAAATGATTCCTGTCTTTTTCAGTTGCAGAAATGTCAGATGACAGACCAGGTTTATCATGATCTTTAGTACCAATAATCAGTCGACCTGTTTATAATAACGACCAATATTCAAATTCTTCTTGATCATTAACATCTTCTTGATCTTGGAAAATTTGGACCATAATGAACAACTCATATATTTTAGACTGAAAAGTAAGCACAATCTATAGAATAACAATATATACGAGTAATATTGATATATCACCATACCTTTTCATTGAAATATGCGAGCAACACAGTTTCGTTCAAAATTGTCACATTTTTTTCTGTCAACCAGGCTTGCAACACATCGTATGCGTTTTGTTATCGGTCCTTTGACTCACCAGAACATAAATCCGCTAAAGCTTCATTAGCTTCTAGCAAAATTTTTTCACAAATTTCAGTACCATATTCAGGTTGAAGCTCCATGCTTGACATTTTTAAATATTTGTTTACACAAAACAAGTGGTTACCAATACAACGCATCGCCTAAATGTTTCTTGGCATAGTCATCTGGCCATCTAATATTTTTACATAGCAACAAGCTTTTAGTCATGCAATTAAAAATTACGTTTCATTTGGTTTTAGTTGTGCGTAAAACGTTGTACGTACCTCAGGCCGAAAGAGGTTTACGACCTTGGACGAATAAAAGCCCTCCGCTTCGCGTCGGGCTTCAAATTTCGTCCGCAGGCGTAAACCCTTTCTTTCGGCCCTCTATACGTGAATAACTGTTACGTATGCTAAAGATCATGAGACATGTTTAATTGCAATTTAATACTAAATTGTTACTACTACGAGTACACCAATCTGACATCTCCTTAACAGTGCTTGAGGCCAGAAAGTTGAATTCTTGTACATTTCAATATAAATTCAAAATAACTGTGCTTCCGTTATGGCTACTCTATGATTGAGATTACTTTTGAGTGTCGTAGCTGAATTGCACCATGTTTATATTACATAAATAAATGCTAAAAATTTGTAAATCATAATTAATAGCCGTAGTAACCCTTCATCTTTCGTTTTAGATCCGAATCTAATCTGTAAAATATTGTATTTGTATAATTTACAATAATTATGTACATAGGTACATACATATTTTTCTCTACTGAAAACAATAAATAATGTTTATACGCAATTAGCTTTAGAGTGAGATTGTTTTAGAAACATCATCAGTTTGTGTAAGTTTTTCTTTATCATATGTATGTCAACATATACCCCAATTATAAGGAATACTTATAATTAATTATAAATATTTAAAAATAAATCTATTTTCATCTTGTATATTTTCTTAACAAACATCAGTAATGCATATATGCAAGATGAAAATATGTTTGTTACGTGCTCAGAAAGTAATAAATATTTTTATCAACACATTTTCGAGATATGACTAAATACACGACTTTTAAGTAACATAAATATGAAGAAATAACAAGTTACATAAATATTTCTGCTATGCTTGTAATTATATTCGTATTAATAATTTTGTTAGTTGTTCTACTAGTACACGTGATTCTATTACACAGTGATGAATTGATAAACGAAAAATTAAAACTTTTTGCGGCTGAAACTAATTATCGAAATAAATAATATTATAAAAATTATAATCAATTCGTTATTATTGACTCACAATAATATTGTGAAATGTATGGAATTTAACAACATAACAACATGCAACATACAATTAATGAGCATAAAAATAATATCGTATGCAGCTGTTAATACAGAGTACAGACAAATATAACACATTAATTTATTTTAAGTCAGAAGGAAAGAAAAAAATAGGTAATTGTTATTGTAAAGTTTTTATTTTTATATGCGCGTATAGTATTACTGCAATAATATTAAAATATCTTTGAAAGATTTTTATTATAGTATGCAAGCATCTATTTTTAGAAGTGTTTTTTTTTTTGTAAGATAAAGGAATACCAGTTTCAAGAAATAATCTAATAAAAATCTTATTTAAACTATTTAAATAAGAATTTGGTTATCTTTTACTGTATTTATAACAGATATTTGTAAGTGTATAATTTTAAGCAATAGTTCCATATTTTATTAAAACTCTCAGGAAAATAAAAAATACATAAATTATGATATTTTGAATTAGCTGAGGAACAGTGATACGGATGCACATTCGGCTTTTGTTTGAGACGATGAGTCCGGTCCTGCGTGGGTGGCCGCTGTTCCGCCAGTCGGACGATTTGACGGCGACGGACTGCGAAAACAAGCGGCAAGTGCATCGTCCTCGGGAGGACGTCTGCAGTCCGGGGCCTCATTGGGGCAAAGCCCGAATGTCAGTCGACATTCCCATTCACACTCACCATGCATTCTCAAACACAAATTTTTATGATAGAAAATACTCGTACAATATTCTCAGACACTTTCAAAATGATGCAATGGGCGAAGCTCATAAAAATTAACCAACAAAAGAAAATCAAAAATCTATTTTCAATCCAGAGTTTAATATTGCGAATTTATGCTAGGGTAAATACGTTAATCTGGTTACACAGAAGAAAATTAAAGCTTGCAGAATTATGGAATCTAAAAGTGTCAATAAACAATACACACTTATCTAATAAAATAATTAATATATATTATTTGGATATAAATACCGAGTTTTATTTTTAATTCCATATGGTGGATATAAGTTTCAAAAATAGGTAAGTACGTACTATAAATATTACTTTCTTATAATTTGACGTAATCATATTAAGCTCGTGGTTGTGTCACGTGAATTTGTAATGTGATCTAGACTCTTAATCAAGGGTGATTACGGATAGTACAGGAATAACAGCGGTCAGCTGCAAATGATTGTGGCAGTTAGTGAGTTACGTTACGCAGTCATAAAGCTAATGTTACACGGTTTCGTTTAGCTATCCGATTTAATATAATTAATTCACATTCATATAGGTAGATATTTCATTATAGTAAATATAAAAATCAATACTAGTGTGGACCTGGACCTACATAGTGTATAATGTTAAAAAAACACTATAATTTATTATAGTGTCTATTAGATTTCTTCACAGTGTCCAATTAAAGAAGTTATTATTTTCATTTCGTGTAAAAATTAAACCAAATTTATCACAGGCGTATTTTATACTGTGTATCTTTAATGATTTTAACTTCATTCTTCTTTACGTAATATATGTAATAGCACAAGAACATGTTAAGTTAGGTTTGATTGGGTTATTTTGGTTTAATTTATATTATAAGTTAGTTATTAGTTACTATTTTATACTGACCATTTATATAAATACTGACTTATTAAATAGCAGTTTTTTCATCTTTTACTTATTTTAATATATATATATATATATATATATATATATATATATATATATATATATATATATATATATATATATATATATATATATATATCTATCGGGTGTCTATTTTTTTAAATTTTAAAATTAATAAGGCAGAATTTACAGCCATAGGTAAAAGAATAACCGTTATGCAAATCTTCAACATTTTACATGTTAACGCCAAATTTTACAGAAATGTTCTTCCAGGTTCAGGACTTATCGTAGAATTTGTTAGAATTCAAAATATTATAAAGTTTTTTATAATTAATTTTCAAAGTTTACATTAAAAAGCACTGGCATTAGTTTCGAGAGCGGCCTTACCGAGAGAGAGTCAAAATGTCGAAACCACACTTTTCTGCTGTCAATCAAATATTTTCATTAAAAAATCAACAAACTTTAAGTATAAGTAAATGATTTTCAGTTTATTTTATGTCGAATTCATAACCAAATAAAAGTTTTGATGTTTATATATATATATATATATATATATATATATATATATATATATATATATATATATATATCATGGAGGTAGGAATAGAAAGACGGACGAACACAGTTGTTGGCCCTGCCTAGAGAGGGGATAAGCGCGGCAATTTTTAAATAAAATTACATTATTCGTTCAACTAAAATTTTATAAAAGTATTAATACTGAAAGAAATGTGTTGTATTTATTTATTGAAATATGATATTAATTTATTTTTATATACATTTTATTTATTGAATTTACTTAACTAAATTTTGTAACATTAAAAACGCACGTGTTTTAATCAAATATTTTTATTTAATTAATAAAACGCATTGAAATGCACAAAGTATATTCATAATTATATTAGATATAGGCAGCAAATGACCTTAGATGTCGGCCCGCCTTTAAAAATATTATAAAAAATGTATATTTTGAGTATATTATTCTAAATTCTATGAAAAACGAACTATCTGGCTGATATAGGTTTGTTATGAACAACAAAATATGAAGAGATAAAATAATCGTTTCACATGATTTAGATGCTGCATTTAAATCTTTATAACTTTTAAATAAATTATTTTTGCATAAAATAATTAGGTAACGTTTGCGCAAAGAAAAATTGATTTTCCATGTTAAACTCCTATGTTTCACTTTTCGATTTACACCCTGTACTGTACTTATTATAAAGTAAAACACTTAACAAGTAAAAAAACGAAGAACAAACTCAACACTCTAGAAACGATACAACACAAGCGTAAACAAGCAAAACATAATGCTTGGGTTTTAAGGTCAAAGAAAGGTTGACAATATATATATATATATATATATATATACATGCAGTATATCTGTTATAATGTGTATTCATTGTTATTTAATTTCATATTATTGGCAATAATGTCTATTTCTAATTTTTGCTATTAATGTATTTGTTCTTTCAAACTAGTGGCAACATTGACTTATTGTATTAATAATTTAAAATTATTGTACTTGTCCTGTTTGGTCACTTCAAATACAGTAGTCGTTGAATAAACATATAAAGTTTAGTACGCGTGTCTTGTTTCTCTAAGTTACCTCTCCTACACTTTATTTTACAGTTTAACAATTGAAATAATACATGGCGCAGCCGATAATAAAAATAAAATAAAATAGTATAACTTTAAAATACGAAAATTTAAAATGCTTATATACGCAAAAATGCCAAGTAATTTTAAACCGCCGTCTAAATTGCATCTATTTGGTAATTTAAATGAAAACTGGAAAAAAATCATACAAAATTTTGAAAATTTCATGATTGCATCGAATTTTGATGAAGAAGAAGATAGAAAAAAAATTGCAATACTGATGAATGTACTCGGAGAAGAGGCTGTTGAATATATTGATATATTCACCTATGCAAAGGTAGGAGACAAAAAGAAATATAATAAAGTATTAGACGCATTTGCAAATTATTGCAATCCAAAGAAGAACATTTTGCATTCGAGATTTCCTTTCTATAACCGGAAACAACAAGATGGAGAAAGCTTCAACGCGTTTCTAACCGATGTAAAAACTTTAATCAAAGATTGTGAATTTAAAAATCCAGATGAACTTCTACGAGATAAAATTGTATTATTTTCAAATGATCAAGAAATTCAAGACAAAATAATAAAACTAGGAATCATCGAATTAAAAGAAGCTGTTGAACATTTCCGAGTCGCTGAAATTACAAGGAAACAAATGAAGATTATCCATTCCAAAGGAGAAGAACCGAAATTTTTCATTGATGCAGCATCATGTAGCAGTCCAAATCCAACAAAGCAACAACATATTCAAAAAGGAAGTAACGCTCATCAGTCTAACAACTTTTATAGTTACAATAATCCTTCTTTCAGTTCTAGAAAGAAAAATCTGTCAACGAAGGTTAACAGAGAGAACCATGTACAGTATAAGATGTTAAACAGCCAGAACCAGAGTCAAGTTGAGAACTGCAAAAGATGTGGATACAGTCATACCTTTATGGAATATTGTCCTGCAAAAGGAGAGGAATGCTCTAAATGTGGTAAATTCAATCATTTCAGTAAGGTATGTTTAAGTAAATTGAATAATATACATGACACTAATGTACAAAATAGTATTTATAATGAATCTGGTAATGATGAATACATTTGCGGTTCAATTAAAACAAAATTTATTAGTTCACTTTCTAGGAATGAAAATATTAAACTACAAAATTTAATTGTTAAATTCAAATTAGATACTGGTTCTGATGTTAACATATTATCTTATGAAATCTTTAAATGTATAAAAAATTCTTTAAAACATTTAAAATTACAAAACTGTTCTATAATACTAGAGGCTTATAGAGGCTCAAAAATTAAAATCCTTGGTTCAGTTAATTTGAACGTATATCATAATGGACTTTGTTACAATTAAAATTTTATTATAACTAACTCAAGTAAAACAGCAATATTAGGATTAAAAACTTGTATGAAATTTGGTTTAATTAGTAGAAATATAAATGCTCTCAGTAATGTAAATACTAAACAAAAGTAGCTAGTGCAAAGCCCCCTCATAGAATACCAATAGCAATACGAAATAAAGTAAAAGATGAACTAGATAAACTATGCAGAAATAATATTATAGAAAAAGCCGAAAATGTTGATGAATGGATAAATAAATTAGTAATTGTAGAGAATCCAAATGGTTGTTTCAGATTATGTATTGATCATAAGGACTTAAAAAATTCAATTAAAAAAGATTACTTTACTATTCCAACATTATCAGATTTAACTTATAAATTACAAAATGCAAAATATTTCTCAGTTCTTGATTTAAAAGATTGATTTGGCAAATAAAATTAGATGAATACAGTAAAAATTTATGTGCTTTTGCTACATATTCTTTTAAAAGATTACCCTTCGGTTTAACAATTTCAAGTGAAGTTTTTCAAAAATATAAATCAGAAATTTTTGGAGATATTGATGTGTTTATTTATATTGATGACATATTGATTTATGACAACACAATTGAAGAACATGAACAAGCTTTAATTAAAATATTAAATAGAGCTCATGAATATAATATAAATTTCAACATAAAGTGGAAGAAATAAAATATTTAGGTCATACTTTTAAACAAGGAAGAGTAGAACCTAACAATAATCGTATTCAAGCTATTATTCAATATGATGTTCCAAAATCTAATAAAGTTTTACAAAGATTTTTAGGTTTAATTAATTATCTAAGAAATTTTATTCCTAACTTAGCTGAAATTTCTCAACCTTCACGAGAATGCTTATGAAAAATATTGAGTTTATTTGGCTTAAAGATGTTCATTCAAAATGCTTTAATTTACTTAAAGAAAAAATTATCAAGGCTTTTGTACTAAAAAACTTTGATGAATCTAAAGATATAACAATACAAACAGATAGTAGTAAATTCAGAATGGGTTGAGTATTATTGCAAGAAAATAAACCAATATGTCTTACAGACACCGAAATAAATTACGGACAAATTGAAAAAGAATTTCTAGCAGTCTTATTTGCATGTAAAAAAAATGTCATACTTATATTTATGGCAGAAATTGTGTAATACAAACGGATCATCGTTAATAACACTAATGAAAAAAGATATTCATAAAATAGCTTCAGTCTGATTTCAGAGAATTAGATTAAAATTAGCAATTTATGACATTGAATTAAAGTATACTCCCGGCAAATATATGTTTATTGCTGATGCCTTAAGTAGGGCATGTTCAAATTCTTGTAAAACAGACACAGATGACTGTTTAAATGAAATTATACATACAATAAATATGAGTGAACCAATGAAAGCAGAATTTAAACACAATTCACAAAATGATTATGTTCTAAACAAATTAATTACAAACTTCAAAAATGGTTGGCCTAATGATAAATCCAAAGTATATGATGAAATAAAACCTTATTATAAATTTCAGAATAATATCTATGTAGAAGATAATTTAGTATTTCTTGAAAATAAAATAATGAATTTGCGACCAAAATATTAAAGATGTTACATGAATCACATTTTGGTATTTCTTAAACTTTAAGTCGAGCTAAATCATTATGTTACTGGCCAAATATGCAAAAGAATATCGAAAATGAAATTTGAAATAGTAGCATGTGTTATATTGCAATACAACAATTCAAATTATCTTGTTGTAGTCGATTATTATTCTAAATGGATAGAACTTATTATATTAAAAACAAAAACTGCACATGAAATAATTAATGTTTTAAAAACTATTTTTACGACTCATGGTATTCCAAAAATATTGATGAGTGATAATAATCCATTCAATTCCTTTCGCTTTCAAAAGTTTTTTAATTCTTGCAATTTTCAAATAATAACTTCAAGTCCTTATTATCCAAAAAGTAATGGTCTAGCAGAGAAGGGTGTAGGTATTTGTAAAAATATGCTAAAAACGTCTGAAGAAGGAGATATAGAGATAGAATTAATGCTTCTAGAATATCGTAATACGCCAGTATTGGGCACAAAATATTCACCATTACAATTATTATTTAGCAGAATGACCAGAACAAAACTACCAATTTGTTCAAATATGTTACAACCACGAATTGTTAAAAACTTTAGAGATATTTTAATTGAAAAAGGAAATAAAAACAAATTTTATTATGACAAAAACCAAAATGTCACTTATAGAGAAAACAATATTTGGAAACCTGGAAAAGTTGTATGCAAACATAATACTCCAAGATCTTTTGTAATTAGAGATAAAAATAATCATTTAAAACGACGTAATACTATTGATCTTAGAAAATCATTCAATGAACCAAGATTAAAATCTTGTAATGCTGATTTAAATATTAATAGTAATAATAATAACAATCAAAATAATAAAAGATTTAATTCTCAATTTTATGTAATTAAATCTGGAAGAATTTCTAAACCTCCTGATAAGTTTATAGCGTAAGAATTTATTGTATTTCTATAAAAGTTAGTAATATTTATAATGCATGTATTTAATGGTGAAAAGGGAGATGTTATAATGTGTATTCATTGTTATTTAATTTCATATTATTGGCAATAATGTTTATTTCTTATTTTTATTATTAATGTATTTGTTCTTTCAAACTATTGGCAATATTGACTTATTGTATTAATAATTTAAAATTATTGTACTTGTGCTGTTTGGTCACTTCAAATGCAGTAGTCGTTGAATAAACATATAAAGTTTAGTACGCGTGTGTTGTTTCTCTAAGTTACCTCTCCTATAATTTATTTTACAGTTTAACAATTGAAATAATGCAATGTCCACGGATCGAGTTCCAAAGAGGAAAAACTTTTTTATTTTACACAAAAAATGTATTTTTGATAAAAGTTTTTGCATGTCCCTAAACGGCCAATTCAGTTTTAACCTTTACAAATTTTATTTTAGTTTCAGATAAAGATCGAAAATTGGTCGTTTTAGTTGAAAATTATTCCAAGTCTCAAAAAATAAGTTTGCGTTAACATGATAAATGTAAACACAGCTTTTTGGTCAATTTTCGTGCACCCTTATTTGAGATGTATATATCTGGATTTTTTTTATTAAATTCTTCGACAATTCAACAGATCGCTTTATTACCTTTGCCATAGCATTGAATTAGGTAAACTCGTTCGTCTTTTGACAAAATTTTGAACGATTATGGTTGATTTGCCTAACTGACAGTTGCTGGCAGTTAATGCAAATAAATCAATAAATAACGGCAATAACCATGATAACGCAAACTTATTTTTTTAGGACCAACTTTCGACTTTTTCTGAAACTAAAAGAAAATTTGAAATGGTTAAAACTGAATTGGCCGTTTTGGGATATGCAAAATATTTATCAACAATATATTTTTTTTGTAAAATAAAAAATAAACAAATTTTTCCTCTTTGGAACTCGATCCGTGGATATACTATATACTATATATATATATATATATATATATATATATATATATATATATATATATATATATATATATATATATATATATATATATATACAGACTGAGTCTCGGAAGACGCCCCTCCACCATTAATTTTTTTTATTATAAGTAATAGAAAAAATGGCTCATATAAAAGTTTTATTATTTTACATATACTATTTGATGGTTGTTGTAGATACTACTAACAACTTTTATTTTTCAAATGGCAACCTATAATTATTTTAATAAAATAGAAGCCGCCATTTTTTCTTTTTTCAACGATGTATTATTTTTTATTAATGTATTTCAAAAATTTCGAGAAAAATGAGATAATTTAGAAATATTAGAAATAATATTTAAACAAATATTATAGGTGGCTATGTGAAAATAAAGAAAACGTAACGGTGCTATACAACTTAGCAAACTAAAACAACAAATTTAGTAACAAATACAACATAAAACAAATGTTCAAAATTACGACCATGTTCTGTAATACAAAAATTCAAGCGTTGAACGTGATGTGTTCGAACATCTGCAAGTATGTTTCGCGAAATATTCTGAAAAGCATTTCGAATACGCTCTTTCATGCCTTCTACATCTGTAGGTATCTTCTGATAGACAAGATCCTTGACGTATCCCCAAGAAAAAAATCCATAGGCGTAAGATCAGGATATTTTGCTGGCCATGAAATAGGTCCATCTCGTCCTATCCATTGTTCCCTCCAAGGATTATTATATAATTCCGAACATTACCGGCATAATGTGGTGGCGCTCCGTCATGTTGGAATATTAAATTTTGGCTGACATTTAATGGAATATCTACTAATAATTCCGGGAGGATCATAATTAAAAAAAAAAATAATCGTCTCCATTTAATGGGCCTTCAAAAAAATGTGGACCAACAACAAAATCTCCTATTATGCCACCCCAAACATTCAATGACCATACCCTCTGTCTGTCGACGTTCCGTATCCAGTGAGGATTTTCAATTGCGTAATAATGCATATTATGCCTATTAACGCAACCGTTGCTTTTAAAAGTACCCTCATCCGTAAATAAAATATTACTTAATAGGAGCGGATTTCTTCTAATATTTTTCATCGCTCAATTGCAAAATCGAATTCTATTAACAAAATCTTCACTGTGCAATTCTTGTGTAAGGTTGATATGATACGGATGAAATTTATTTTTACTTAAAATCCTGGACGCAGAAATTTCACTAATATCAATTAAATTTGATAAATTCCTAGTACCGATATGAGGATTTTCATACATAGAAGCCAAAACCATAATTTCCGTTTCTTCATTTATTATAACATTAGCTGTATTTGGTTTTGGTTTTTCAACTGAACCTGTTTCTCGAAATCGGGTAAAAATCCTTCTCAGTGTTCTTAAACTCGGTTGCCGACGTCTAGGAAACCGCTCCCGGTAAATTCTTTTTGTTCTTCTTATGATTCCAGTCGATGGTGAATTATTAAAATAATTATAGGTTGCCATTTGAAAAATAAGAGTTGATAGTCGTATCTTGTAAACCTGACTTTATAAAAAATATCTACATCTGCCATCAAATAGTATATGTAAGATAATAAAACTTTTATATGAGCCATTTTTTCTATTACTTATGATAAAAAAGTTAATGGGGGGGGGGGCGTCTTCCCAGACTCATCCTGTATATAGCGTGTTTCCTTTAAAACAACCAGCGCATTTTTGGGCGAACTAACTACTTTAGAGAAGAATGTTTTATACCAAACTTGATCAAGAATAAGGGGATAATGTATCAATAGTAACAAACCGAATATTTAACCAGTGGTTCTCAAACGGTAGAACAAAATTTTTTTACATGGCAACCTATATAAATTTTTGCTCTTTAAATGGAATATTATTTTCTGATGTCAACGATATAAATATAGCATAGGGCTGTATAACAATTATTTCTAGAAAGATGGTATTAAAAACTAGAATAATATAATAAAAATGGGTTTAAGTACTACTAGCTTTGATAGTAAAGGTGCGTGAAACGTGGTTTCGAAATCAAACCCTCATTCGGGCGGTATCGAGCTATATTTCCGTATTTAATCCATAAACAAGTGGGAGAGTAAATAGTAGTGTCAGTGATAGTGTAAGTGGTAACCAAATCGGAGCGGTGAGTAGAATAAACTATATTTTAAAGTGAAATTGAATATTCTTTGGAGAGTCATTGAAATAAATAAAGACAGCAGTGCGAACAAGCACAGACAGTGCACTGCACACGAGCGGCAACCGCTGAGGTGATAAGAAATGAAGTGAACAGATCCGTACTTAAAATCTTAATATGAGCTCAGACGAGAGTTTAACGGATGAAGGAAAGAGGAGACGAGAGGGGAACTCGGAAGAACTGTACGGAATATTTAAGAAAAGCAGAAAGGTTTCAAGAACGCCAGTTAAAAAAAGGATACAAGGGAAGAAAATGAAACAAGGGAAAGTGAAAAACAGAGTAATAACGAAAACAAGCTAGATCAAATAATGAAAACACTTCTGAACTTAGCAAGAGACATAAAAGAAATTAAAAACCAACAAAGATCATATTCCGAAGAAATAAAACTGCTACGAGAGGAAAATAAAAAGATAGTGGAGAAGAACGACAAAATCATGAAAGAAAACAATGAGCTTAAAAAAGAATTACAAGAAATAAACACAAGACTAGAACAAGTAGAAAAACAAAGCAAAATAGATAATGCAGGAAAAAACAAGAAGAAAATTTCTCGGAAATGCAGTCAAGATAATATGTTTATTTGATTATGCCGACATCTTCAAGGTCAAATCAAGTCAGGTGAAACTAAGAAATATTTGTACATAATATTGTAATAAAGAACAATATGTTTTGTAATATGGATATTATTAACTAAACAGACAGAATGAAACAAAATTTTTGTGAAATTTTTTTGTTTCATTCTGTTTAAATAACATATGCAGGTAGAGGTAGAAATCAAGCCAGTTAAAAGATTAGGAGAAAAAACATGCCTTACAGCTAAACAATACCGAGGACAAACTAGAAGTCATGAAATGTAAAAGCAAACTCAGAAACATAAGCACAGACAGAATATACATAAATGATGATTTAACGGCAAAAGAGAGGAAAATAAGAAGGGAAATAGAGGAAAAAGCAAAGAAGGCTCGAGAGGAATAAAACGTATTGAAAGTGGGGTTCCGGAAGTTAATAAAAGAAACAGAGAATTAAGCGATGGAAGACAGCAGGAAACCACGAATGATGATAAAAAAGGCAACGAAAATGGACACGAACAAGAATAAAAATAAAACTGAGAAAAAAATAGGCACAAAAAATAAAAAATTGATAGCGACATGGAATGTAAAAAGTTTAAAAAATAAAGAGGAAGAAATTACGGAGGAGTTAAAAAATATGAACATAGATTACATAGGCATAACAGAAACCAAAAAGAAAGGGCAAGTAATAAAAAAATTAACAAATGGCTATTACATGGACTGGTCAGGAGTAAAACAAGACGAAAATGCAAAAGCAGGAGTAGCGTGTATAATAGAAGAAGACAAGGTAAAATACATAAAGAATGAATACTTCATAAATGAATGATTGCTAACTCTAGAAACAAAAGAGGAAATAACGACCATAATAGTAGCATATGGACCTAACGAAGATACAAGAAAAGACGAGAAGGATAAATTCTTTAAAGAACTGCAAACCCAGGTCGACCAAGGCAAACAGAACTTAATAATTATGGGGGACCTAAATGGCAGAGTCGAAATTAACAACGAGGGGATAGAATGGTGCTTAGGAAAATATGGAGTAAACAAAAAGAACTCCAATGGTTGCAGAATCATTGAATTCTGCCTTGAAAACCAATTAGTTATTGGTAACACACACTTCCAACACAAAGAGATACATAAAATAACTAGAGAAGTGACAAGTAGAATGGAAAAGTCTATAATTGATTACTTCCTAATAAGTAAAACATTATGGCCGAAAATTAGAAACATAAAAGTAAGAAGAGGTGCGGAGATAGAAAGCGACCATTATTTAGTCGCACTGACGTTTAAAGATAAAACAAAAAAAAAGGAAAATAAAAGAAGAGTCCAAAATACTAAAATTAAATGCTATAAACTGAAAGAGATACAAATCAGACAACAATAAAGAGAAACGCTAGAACGAAGACTGGAATACCTAAACAAAAACATAGAGACATTGTGGAACAAATTTAAACAAGCGATTTAACAACAGCTGAAGAATGCTGCGGAACAACAAAAATTACAAATGGAGACATAAAAGGAATACCATGGTGGGACAAAACAGTAAAAGAAGCTGTCGGAAAGAAAAAGGAGATATGGAAAAATTACTTTTTAAAAAAGGCGACACCAAAGAATGCCAAAACTATTGAGGCATAACACTATTAAGCGCAGTATCAAAACTTTTTGCGACAATTTTAGACAGAAGACTAAGGATACATATAGAAACAAGCATTAAAAACAATCAATACGGATTCAGACCGGGCAGAGGCACGCAAGATGCGATATGCATAATACGACAAATAAGTAAGAAGGCGATAAAGGAAGCAAGCAGGGCCCATTTATGTTTCCTAGACCTAGAAAAGGCCTTTGATAGAATCAAGAGAAACGATATATGGAGAGTGCTAAGGAAAAGAGGAACAGGAGAAAAATTAATTAGAGGTATACGCAGCTTATATAAAGACGCAAAAAATTATGTCAAGACAAAAACGAAAAGTCAGATATGTTTAAAACCACAACAGGAGTAAGGCAAGGATGCATACTAAGTCCACTTCTGTTCACATTAGTACTAGACAAGCTATAAAAGAAAGTACCAAAGATATGAAAAAATACACTATAGGACACTGGAAAATG
The DNA here is from genome assembly GCA_963082715.1 of Harpalus rubripes. Lineage (NCBI taxonomy): Eukaryota > Metazoa > Arthropoda > Insecta > Coleoptera > Carabidae > Harpalus > Harpalus rubripes. The sequence goes on from CAUJCB010000466.1 coordinate 46,897, forward strand.
CAAGATATACAGATTTCTGAGATATGTTACGCAGATGACATGGTCCTGATAGCAAAAGATCAAAACATACTAAACAATAACCTAAAGATACTGGAAAGGCAGCTAGACAAAATTAACATGAAAATCAGCCTAATTAAATCAAAAACAATGATAATAAGCAGAGAAGAAGAAAAACACACGATCAAATTAAACGAAGAAACTCTTGACCAAGTAGAAAAGTTCAAATACCTAGAAGTAATGATATCAGAAGATGGAAGACTGGACGAGGAGATAAAAGAAAGAACAAATGCAGCAGGAAGACTATTTAATAGCATTAGAAACACAATACTCAACAAAAAAGAATAACCAAAAGAGACAAAAATACAAGTATATAAAAAAGTGGCGATACCTATTTTAACATACGGCCCTGAAACGTGGACAACAATAGAAAGACACCGAAATAAATTAAGTAGCGCAATGGGATATCTAAGAAAAATCGAAGAAAAAACAATCATGGACAACATAAAAAAAAAGATATAAGATAAACTCTACAAATACAACACTTAGAAAACAAAATAAAAAAGGACAACTAAGATGGTTCGGACACTTATCAAGGATGAAAGAAGATAGAACAACAAGAAAAATATACGAAGCAAGGACATCGAAGAAAAAACAGAGAGGAAGACCAAGAAAAACGTGGATAGAAGTGCAGAAATCACTAGAAAGAAGGGATATTAAATGGGAAGAAGAAAAACAGCTAACGAAAGAGAGAAACACATGGAGGAATATATGGAAAAGAAAACCCAATGAAGATAGATAATCCCCGGAACAACCTTACACCCGAAAAGGTAGAAAGATTTTGGATTAAGTTTTAAGTTACTACTAGCGTAACTGGGCGACAGACGTATCAATACCTGTGTATGGCATAGCCTATTGTAATATTATAACATTATTTTTAATTCCATTTTTCTCGAAATAATTGTTATAAAACTTTATACCAAATTTATATCGTTGAAATCAGATCTCTATCTATTGGGCTAAAAATTATATTTTATACCATTTAAAAATATAATTTTGTTCTGCCGTTTGAGAACCACTGGTTGAATTTTCAGTTTGTTATTATTAATAAATTAGCCTCTTATTCTTGATCATTTCTTGTATATAACATTTTTTCTAAAGTCATTAGTTCGCCCAAAAAAGCGCTGGTTGTTTTAAAGGAAACACTCTATATATATGTATATATATATATATATATACAGGCTGTAAATGAAATAAGTGCATTAAATTTAACCAGTACTATAACTCGTCGAGAGCAACAATATTTCTTAATAACTTTTTCTCGAAATCGCATATTTTTTAGCATTTTTACCACCCCGTAAATTGACGAGTCGTTCCAAATATTTTTGTAATAATTGAATGCAGTAGCAATACCTATGGAAAATTTTGTTTTAGTCATTGACAGTCCTGTCAGTTGCAATTACATTTTAACATTAGCAATAAACTCGTTTATAAGGTAAAATTCTGGAAAAATGCTTATGTTTATGATTAGCGGATACACAGACATTGTAATTACCTATCGTAAAGTTCTCAAGGTCAACGAAGTTACACGAAAATCATCCTCTTCGTAATATTCGTAATTTTATGTTGTACCACATACAATATCTTCGATATTATCACAGTTTGATGTGTCACATATGACAATTTAGAATATTTTAAAAGAGTAACAGTTACTTCCATACCATGTGCAAAAATTTCATTGTTTCCAGCATTTCTATTTTGCGAATGAGTTGTATTGTTCACTGATAGGGCTGGATATATTAGAGATAGTGTCTTTAGTAATGCACAAAACGCTTATCTGGTTACAAAAATCCTCATACTATAAGAAAGAAACACAATTGTCAACAAAAAATATCATTAATTGTTGGGCGGGAATAAATTGACGAGTCATTGGTCCTCATATAATCCCACCTCGTTTAAATGGACAAAAGTATGTACTAAAATTTTTTGAATAACGTATTTAAACTATTATGATTTGCCGTGTTGACACGTTGACACACGAAAATTCATTTCATAACCTCCATAACTAGTACACCCTTCCCACGCTTTTACTCTATTCACACAGTTCAGAAACCTGTGTTAATACACAATTTTATAATTTTGTTTTTAAAATATTAAATTTCTTTATTTTAAAAATTGTACTATTACGAATTTATTAATAATAAATATGTTTGCCGTTGATCGTTTATTAATTAATGTGTCTACATGTATGCAACCACCCCCCGACAATTTTTGTGCTGTGTACATCAGTCTTCGATTCAGACGTCTGAGATCTTGCCAGTGGCGGGTAACGAAATTTTAGACAAATTTTTAAAGAATTTTAACTCAAAAACTAGAAGATTTAGAAAAAAAAATTATAAAGAAAAATTGTTGCTCTCGACGAGTTACATCACTGGTTAAATTTAATGTACTTATTTCATTTACAGCCTGTATATATATATATATATATATATATATATATATATATATATATATATATATATATATATATATATATATATATATATATATATATTAGGCTCATTCGATAGAGTAGTTTTTTCTGAATTCAACGAAACAAATATTTATTAATAATTTCATAAATAGCAAAAATAGGAATTTCAATTAATAGGTAGCAGTTTTTGTAAAATTAATTTAAATTTAGTAATAGTGATAATAATAATAGTAACAGTAATAATAATAATAATAGTAGGTAATAATAATAGTGATAAAAATAGTAATAGTAATAGTAATAGTAATAGAAAAATAATAATAGTACTAATAATAGTAATAGTAATAATAATAATAATAATAATAATAATAATAATAATAATAATAATAATAATAATAATAATAATAATAATAATAGTTCTAATAATAGTAATAATAATAGTTCTAATAATAGTAATAGTAATAATAATAATAATAGTAATAATAATAATAATAATAATAAAAAGAGTAATAGTATTAATAATAATATAGTACATTAAAACACAAGTTTCATAAGGCAATCTGTTAACGTACGCGTCCAAGTTTGGCGAGTTTTACAAAGGACGAAATACAAATAGTTTTTTTAAAAAGGACTTGTCAAAAATATGTATTGGTGTTTTTTGTCAGTTACGTTGGTAGCGCTTCCCGCTAACATTTCAAATTTCACATTTTGACAGTTTGGGTATTGTGTGATTCTGACTGATTGTTTACATTACAACATTGTATCAAGCATTATATAATTATGGAAAAGGAAAACCACCTGATTTGTCATACCTTGTAATAAAGGTAAATTTAACAAATGATGAATCGGGATCGCTGGTTCGTGTTAGTTATTATCATAAATAAAACTCTTTATATAATGAAATAAATTAAAGAACAATTTATTGATTTACACAACATTCCACCATTTTGACAACACATCGACTGCTCCGTTGCAGAAATAACAGCAACAGCTCTTCTTACATTCTTCAATACAAAACATATGTTGTATTTGTATATGGCACTCATGTCTAAATCATATTTAAAAATGTAATATTCGACAGTTCGTCTCGACGTGGAACTGGATAACATGGATCGTAAAATTTTCATATTTGCTTGCAAGTTGAGTTGACAGTGTCAACATTTCAAGTAACGTGCACCATACATATCAAAACCTCTGCCTGATATAAAAATACAATCAGCTGAAAATTGCAATATTACCATAAAATTAAATTGTAATAAATAAAACTTACCGTTTATATTATTTAGACAAAGCAAATCTGAGTGCATTGTTTTTTGTTTCAAATTTTTTTGTTGAAAGATTTTAACTTCACACATTCTTCTTTCTGAACTAACACAGCTATAGCTACAAATTTCTCATCTTTCTAGTCCTACCACGTGGAGATGAGATAAAAATCAATAATTAGAAGTACTATTTCAACATAAACAACTTACCATTTTGAGGTTATATGTAATTCATCTGTCATGACTACCACCTCTGGAATACGAAAGGCGCCAAAAACAGTACGTTTATAGATTTTCTAAACGTCGTGTTTTCAGTGATAAACAGTGCTTTTATAGAAACATAAGAACACCGAAATAGAAAAATAATAATAATAACAAAAAGTAGTAGTAGTAGTAGTAGTAGTAGTAGTAGTAATAGTAGTAGTAGTAGTAGTAGTAGTAGTAGTAGTAGTAGTAGTAGTAGTAGTAGTAGTAGTAGTAGTAGTAGTAGTAGTAGTAGTAGTAGTAGTAGTAGTAGTAGTAGTAGTAGTAGTAGTAGTAGTAGTAGTAGTAGTAGTAGTAGTAGTAGTAGTAGTAGTAGTAGTAGTAGTAGTAGTAGTAGTAGTAGTAGTAGTAGTAGTAGTAGTAGTAGTAGTAGTAGTAGTAGTAGTAGTAGTAGTAGTAGTAGTAGTAGTAGTAGTAGTAGTAGTAGTAGTAGTAGTAGTAGTAGTAGTAGTAGTAGTAGTAGTAGTAGTAGTAGTAGTAGTAGTAGTAGTAGTAGTAGTAGTAGTAGTAGTAGTAGTAGTAGTAGTAGTAGTAGTAGTAGTAGTAGTAGTAGTAGTAGTAGTAGTAGTAGTAGTAGTAGTAGTAGTAGTAGTAGTAGTAGTAGTAGTAGTAGTAGTAGTAGTAGTAGTAGTAGTAGTAGTAGTAGTAGTAGTAGTAGTAGTAGTAGTAGTAGTAGTAGTAGTAGTAGTAGTAGTAGTAGTAGTAGTAGTAGTAGTAGTAGTAGTAGTAGTAGTAGTAGTAGTAGTAGTAGTAGTAGTAGTAGTAGTAGTAGTAGTAGTAGTAGTAGTAGTAGTAGTAGTAGTAGTAGTAGTAGTAGTAGTAGTAGTAGTAGTAGTAGTAGTAGTAGTAGTAGTAGTAGTAGTAGTAGTAGTAGTAGTAGTAGTAGTAGTAGTAGTAGTAGTAGTAGTAGTAGTAGTAGTAGTAGTAGTAGTAGTAGTAGTAGTAGTAGTAGTAGTAGTAGTAGTAGTAGTAGTAGTAGTAGTAGTAGTAGTAGTAGTAGTAGTAGTAGTAGTAGTAGTAGTAGTAGTAGTAGTAGTAGTAGTAGTAGTAGTAGTAGTAGTAGTAGTAGTAGTAGTAGTAGTAGTAGTAGTAGTAGTAGTAGTAGTAGTAGTAGTAGTAGTAGTAGTAGTAGTAGTAGTAGTAGTAGTAGTAGTAGTAGTAGTAGTAGTAGTAGTAGTAGTAGTAGTAGTAGTAGTAGTAGTAGTAGTAGTAGTAGTAGTAGTAGTAGTAGTAGTAGTAGTAGTAGTAGTAGTAGTAGTAGTAGTAGTAGTAGTAGTAGTAGTAGTAGTAGTAGTAGTAGTAGTAGTAGTAGTAGTAGTAGTAGTAGTAGTAGTAGTAGTAGTAGTAGTAGTAGTAGTAGTAGTAGTAGTAGTAGTAGTAGTAGTAGTAGTAGTAGTAGTAGTAGTAGTAGTAGTAGTAGTAGTAGTAGTAGTAGTAGTAGTAGTAGTAGTAGTAGTAGTAGTAGTAGTAGTAGTAGTAGTAGTAGTAGTAGTAGTAGTAGTAGTAGTAGTAGTAGTAGTAGTAGTAGTAGTAGTAGTAGTAGTAGTAGTAGTAGTAGTAGTAGTAGTAGTAGTAGTAGTAGTAGTAGTAGTAGTAGTAGTAGTAGTAGTAGTAGTAGTAGTAGTAGTAGTAGTAGTAGTAGTAGTAGTAGTAGTAGTAGTAGTAGTAGTAGTAGTAGTAGTAGTAGTAGTAGTAGTAGTAGTAGTAGTAGTAGTAGTAGTAGTAGTAGTAGTAGTAGTAGTAGTAGTAGTAGTAGTAGTAGTAGTAGTAGTAGTAGTAGTAGTAGTAGTAGTAGTAGTAGTAGTAGTAGTAGTAGTAGTAGTAGTAGTAGTAGTAGTAGTAGTAGTAGTAGTAGTAGTAGTAGTAGTAGTAGTAGTAGTAGTAGTAGTAGTAGTAGTAGTAGTAGTAGTAGTAGTAGTAGTAGTAGTAGTAGTAGTAGTAGTAGTAGTAGTAGTAGTAGTAGTAGTAGTAGTAGTAGTAGTAGTAGTAGTAGTAGTAGTAGTAGTAGTAGTAGTAGTAGTAGTAGTAGTAGTAGTAGTAGTAGTAGTAGTAGTAGTAGTAGTAGTAGTAGTAGTAGTAGTAGTAGTAGTAGTAGTAGTAGTAGTAGTAGTAGTAGTAGTAGTAGTAGTAGTAGTAGTAGTAGTAGTAGTAGTAGTAGTAGTAGTAGTAGTAGTAGTAGTAGTAGTAGTAGTAGTAGTAGTAGTAGTAGTAGTAGTAGTAGTAGTAGTAGTAGTAGTAGTAGTAGTAGTAGTAGTAGTAGTAGTAGTAGTAGTAGTAGTAGTAGTAGTAGTAGTAGTAGTAGTAGTAGTAGTAGTAGTAGTAGTAGTAGTAGTAGTAGTAGTAGTAGTAGTAGTAGTAGTAGTAGTAGTAGTAGTAGTAGTAGTAGTAGTAGTAGTAGTAGTAGTAGTAGTAGTAGTAGTAGTAGTAGTAGTAGTAGTAGTAGTAGTAGTAGTAGTAGTAGTAGTAGTAGTAGTAGTAGTAGTAGTAGTAGTAGTAGTAGTAGTAGTAGTAGTAGTAGTAGTAGTAGTAGTAGTAGTAGTAGTAGTAGTAGTAGTAGTAGTAGTAGTAGTAGTAGTAGTAGTAGTAGTAGTAGTAGTAGTAGTAGTAGTAGTAGTAGTAGTAGTAGTAGTAGTAGTAGTAGTAGTAGTAGTAGTAGTAGTAGTAGTAGTAGTAGTAGTAGTAGTAGTAGTAGTAGTAGTAGTAGTAGTAGTAGTAGTAGTAGTAGTAGTAGTAGTAGTAGTAGTAGTAGTAGTAGTAGTAGTAGTAGTAGTAGTAGTAGTAGTAGTAGTAGTAGTAGTAGTAGTAGTAGTAGTAGTAGTAGTAGTAGTAGTAGTAGTAGTAGTAGTAGTAGTAGTAGTAGTAGTAGTAGTAGTAGTAGTAGTAGTAGTAGTAGTAGTAGTAGTAGTAGTAGTAGTAGTAGTAGTAGTAGTAGTAGTAGTAGTAGTAGTAGTAGTAGTAGTAGTAGTAGTAGTAGTAGTAGTAGTAGTAGTAGTAGTAGTAGTAGTAGTAGTAGTAGTAGTAGTAGTAGTAGTAGTAGTAGTAGTAGTAGTAGTAGTAGTAGTAGTAGTAGTAGTAGTAGTAGTAGTAGTAGTAGTAGTAGTAGTAGTAGTAGTAGTAGTAGTAGTAGTAGTAGTAGTAGTAGTAGTAGTAGTAGTAGTAGTAGTAGTAGTAGTAGTAGTAGTAGTAGTAGTAGTAGTAGTAGTAGTAGTAGTAGTAGTAGTAGTAGTAGTAGTAGTAGTAGTAGTAGTAGTAGTAGTAGTAGTAGTAGTAGTAGTAGTAGTAGTAGTAGTAGTAGTAGTAGTAGTAGTAGTAGTAGTAGTAGTAGTAGTAGTAGTAGTAGTAGTAGTAGTAGTAGTAGTAGTAGTAGTAGTAGTAGTAGTAGTAGTAGTAGTAGTAGTAGTAGTAGTAGTAGTAGTAGTAGTAGTAGTAGTAGTAGTAGTAGTAGTAGTAGTAGTAGTAGTAGTAGTAGTAGTAGTAGTAGTAGTAGTAGTAGTAGTAGTAGTAGTAGTAGTAGTAGTAGTAGTAGTAGTAGTAGTAGTAGTAGTAGTAGTAGTAGTAGTAGTAGTAGTAGTAGTAGTAGTAGTAGTAGTAGTAGTAGTAGTAGTAGTAGTAGTAGTAGTAGTAGTAGTAGTAGTAGTAGTAGTAGTAGTAGTAGTAGTAGTAGTAGTAGTAGTAGTAGTAGTAGTAGTAGTAGTAGTAGTAGTAGTAGTAGTAGTAGTAGTAGTAGTAGTAGTAGTAGTAGTAGTAGTAGTAGTAGTAGTAGTAGTAGTAGTAGTAGTAGTAGTAGTAGTAGTAGTAGTAGTAGTAGTAGTAGTAGTAGTAGTAGTAGTAGTAGTAGTAGTAGTAGTAGTAGTAGTAGTAGTAGTAGTAGTAGTAGTAGTAGTAGTAGTAGTAGTAGTAGTAGTAGTAGTAGTAGTAGTAGTAGTAGTAGTAGTAGTAGTAGTAGTAGTAGTAGTAGTAGTAGTAGTAGTAGTAGTAGTAGTAGTAGTAGTAGTAGTAGTAGTAGTAGTAGTAGTAGTAGTAGTAGTAGTAGTAGTAGTAGTAGTAGTAGTAGTAGTAGTAGTAGTAGTAGTAGTAGTAGTAGTAGTAGTAGTAGTAGTAGTAGTAGTAGTAGTAGTAGTAGTAGTAGTAGTAGTAGTAGTAGTAGTAGTAGTAGTAGTAGTAGTAGTAGTAGTAGTAGTAGTAGTAGTAGTAGTAGTAGTAGTAGTAGTAGTAGTAGTAGTAGTAGTAGTAGTAGTAGTAGTAGTAGTAGTAGTAGTAGTAGTAGTAGTAGTAGTAGTAGTAGTAGTAGTAGTAGTAGTAGTAGTAGTAGTAGTAGTAGTAGTAGTAGTAGTAGTAGTAGTAGTAGTAGTAGTAGTAGTAGTAGTAGTAGTAGTAGTAGTAGTAGTAGTAGTAGTAGTAGTAGTAGTAGTAGTAGTAGTAGTAGTAGTAGTAGTAGTAGTAGTAGTAGTAGTAGTAGTAGTAGTAGTAGTAGTAGTAGTAGTAGTAGTAGTAGTAGTAGTAGTAGTAGTAGTAGTAGTAGTAGTAGTAGTAGTAGTAGTAGTAGTAGTAGTAGTAGTAGTAGTAGTAGTAGTAGTAGTAGTAGTAGTAGTAGTAGTAGTAGTAGTAGTAGTAGTAGTAGTAGTAGTAGTAGTAGTAGTAGTAGTAGTAGTAGTAGTAGTAGTAGTAGTAGTAGTAGTAGTAGTAGTAGTAGTAGTAGTAGTAGTAGTAGTAGTAGTAGTAGTAGTAGTAGTAGTAGTAGTAGTAGTAGTAGTAGTAGTAGTAGTAGTAGTAGTAGTAGTAGTAGTAGTAGTAGTAGTAGTAGTAGTAGTAGTAGTAGTAGTAGTAGTAGTAGTAGTAGTAGTAGTAGTAGTAGTAGTAGTAGTAGTAGTAGTAGTAGTAGTAGTAGTAGTAGTAGTAGTAGTAGTAGTAGTAGTAGTAGTAGTAGTAGTAGTAGTAGTAGTAGTAGTAGTAGTAGTAGTAGTAGTAGTAGTAGTAGTAGTAGTAGTAGTAGTAGTAGTAGTAGTAGTAGTAGTAGTAGTAGTAGTAGTAGTAGTAGTAGTAGTAGTAGTAGTAGTAGTAGTAGTAGTAGTAGTAGTAGTAGTAGTAGTAGTAGTAGTAGTAGTAGTAGTAGTAGTAGTAGTAGTAGTAGTAGTAGTAGTAGTAGTAGTAGTAGTAGTAGTAGTAGTAGTAGTAGTAGTAGTAGTAGTAGTAGTAGTAGTAGTAGTAGTAGTAGTAGTAGTAGTAGTAGTAGTAGTAGTAGTAGTAGTAGTAGTAGTAGTAGTAGTAGTAGTAGTAGTAGTAGTAGTAGTAGTAGTAGTAGTAGTAGTAGTAGTAGTAGTAGTAGTAGTAGTAGTAGTAGTAGTAGTAGTAGTAGTAGTAGTAGTAGTAGTAGTAGTAGTAGTAGTAGTAGTAGTAGTAGTAGTAGTAGTAGTAGTAGTAGTAGTAGTAGTAGTAGTAGTAGTAGTAGTAGTAGTAGTAGTAGTAGTAGTAGTAGTAGTAGTAGTAGTAGTAGTAGTAGTAGTAGTAGTAGTAGTAGTAGTAGTAGTAGTAGTAGTAGTAGTAGTAGTAGTAGTAGTAGTAGTAGTAGTAGTAGTAGTAGTAGTAGTAGTAGTAGTAGTAGTAGTAGTAGTAGTAGTAGTAGTAGTAGTAGTAGTAGTAGTAGTAGTAGTAGTAGTAGTAGTAGTAGTAGTAGTAGTAGTAGTAGTAGTAGTAGTAGTAGTAGTAGTAGTAGTAGTAGTAGTAGTAGTAGTAGTAGTAGTAGTAGTAGTAGTAGTAGTAGTAGTAGTAGTAGTAGTAGTAGTAGTAGTAGTAGTAGTAGTAGTAGTAGTAGTAGTAGTAGTAGTAGTAGTAGTAGTAGTAGTAGTAGTAGTAGTAGTAGTAGTAGTAGTAGTAGTAGTAGTAGTAGTAGTAGTAGTAGTAGTAGTAGTAGTAGTAGTAGTAGTAGTAGTAGTAGTAGTAGTAGTAGTAGTAGTAGTAGTAGTAGTAGTAGTAGTAGTAGTAGTAGTAGTAGTAGTAGTAGTAGTAGTAGTAGTAGTAGTAGTAGTAGTAGTAGTAGTAGTAGTAGTAGTAGTAGTAGTAGTAGTAGTAGTAGTAGTAGTAGTAGTAGTAGTAGTAGTAGTAGTAGTAGTAGTAGTAGTAGTAGTAGTAGTAGTAGTAGTAGTAGTAGTAGTAGTAGTAGTAGTAGTAGTAGTAGTAGTAGTAGTAGTAGTAGTAGTAGTAGTAGTAGTAGTAGTAGTAGTAGTAGTAGTAGTAGTAGTAGTAGTAGTAGTAGTAGTAGTAGTAGTAGTAGTAGTAGTAGTAGTAGTAGTAGTAGTAGTAGTAGTAGTAGTAGTAGTAGTAGTAGTAGTAGTAGTAGTAGTAGTAGTAGTAGTAGTAGTAGTAGTAGTAGTAGTAGTAGTAGTAGTAGTAGTAGTAGTAGTAGTAGTAGTAGTAGTAGTAGTAGTAGTAGTAGTAGTAGTAGTAGTAGTAGTAGTAGTAGTAGTAGTAGTAGTAGTAGTAGTAGTAGTAGTAGTAGTAGTAGTAGTAGTAGTAGTAGTAGTAGTAGTAGTAGTAGTAGTAGTAGTAGTAGTAGTAGTAGTAGTAGTAGTAGTAGTAGTAGTAGTAGTAGTAGTAGTAGTAGTAGTAGTAGTAGTAGTAGTAGTAGTAGTAGTAGTAGTAGTAGTAGTAGTAGTAGTAGTAGTAGTAGTAGTAGTAGTAGTAGTAGTAGTAGTAGTAGTAGTAGTAGTAGTAGTAGTAGTAGTAGTAGTAGTAGTAGTAGTAGTAGTAGTAGTAGTAGTAGTAGTAGTAGTAGTAGTAGTAGTAGTAGTAGTAGTAGTAGTAGTAGTAGTAGTAGTAGTAGTAGTAGTAGTAGTAGTAGTAGTAGTAGTAGTAGTAGTAGTAGTAGTAGTAGTAGTAGTAGTAGTAGTAGTAGTAGTAGTAGTAGTAGTAGTAGTAGTAGTAGTAGTAGTAGTAGTAGTAGTAGTAGTAGTAGTAGTAGTAGTAGTAGTAGTAGTAGTAGTAGTAGTAGTAGTAGTAGTAGTAGTAGTAGTAGTAGTAGTAGTAGTAGTAGTAGTAGTAGTAGTAGTAGTAGTAGTAGTAGTAGTAGTAGTAGTAGTAGTAGTAGTAGTAGTAGTAGTAGTAGTAGTAGTAGTAGTAGTAGTAGTAGTAGTAGTAGTAGTAGTAGTAGTAGTAGTAGTAGTAGTAGTAGTAGTAGTAGTAGTAGTAGTAGTAGTAGTAGTAGTAGTAGTAGTAGTAGTAGTAGTAGTAGTAGTAGTAGTAGT
>CAUJCB010000466.1:63330-174980 GCA_963082715.1 Harpalus rubripes
CAAAGGAAGACCACCAAATACATGGCAAAAATAAATACACAAAGAACACAAAAAAATAAACGAAACATGGCACGATATAAAGACGAAAGCTTTAAGACAAGACAAAATAAAAAAAATAGTAGAAAACGTATCCCACTAATACAAATAAGGCTGGCAACCTTAGAAAATAAATGTCTTGAAACATCTAAGGGTGCCCTATGCTCCAAAAGAGCAAAAAATGATTAATAATAATAATAATAATAATAAAAATGCTTTAAATGTTTTATATAGAGGGCAACGTTCTTCACAATTTTTATTTGACAAGTTTTGACCTTGGAGCAATTGTTTTAAAGATAACCCTTGCTAACTTTGGTATTTGAAATCGGAAGACATAAAAATAGCCCTCGTTGAAAAGGGAGTAGTACCTTATCTATGATAGAAAACAAATTCAAAAAAACCAAAAAAAAATTTGAAAAATTTGAAAAATTTGCAAAGTACTTGCTGCTTACATGTTTCAAATTTTTGTGTCATTCAATTTTTTTTTCAATAACACTCACTAATGTGTGTTGCAAGGTTAGGATGACATCACTATTACTTTGACAGTTGTCAAGATTTTGTAGGTTAGTAAATTAATTTTTTTTTCAAATACCATCAAGTTTGGGCTCGTTGGAAAGAGAATAAAAAATTCTTTTTTTAAAAAAAAAATTTAAAATTTCGAAAAAAAATTAAAATTTTGCGAAACACTTGCTACTTATATGTTTCACATTATTGTCATTCAATTTTTTTTTTTTTGATAACACTAGCCAATGTGCGTTGCAAGTTTAGTACTTATGATGCTGGTGTCAATTTGACAGCTCTTAAGATATTCAAGGTCACTTAACTAGCTGTAAAACGAACAAAAGGCGTCCTACAGGTTTATTATGGATTTTAGAGAAAAATTGTTCAACTACATTATATAAAGGACAGCCCATTGCACTTTTTTTGTTTTGTAAAATGTCACCTTGGGGACATGTTTTTCAAGGTTATCATTAATAAACCGTAATTTTAAGCAAAATATTAAACAAACGACGTCCTGTAGGTTTTATTATGGAGTTTAGAGGAAAATGTTTCAACTATTTTATATAGAGGGCAACCTTATACACATTTTTTGTTTAAAAAAAATTACCTTGGGGCTTTCGTTTTTAAGGTTATTGTTGTTCAATTAGCAAATTTAAATAAGAGGTCAAACAAAAGTCGCTCTGCAGGTTTTATTGTAGATATAAGAGAAAAATTCATTAAAAACTTTATGTAAAACGCAGCCTTATGTACATTTTTTATTTTAAAAAAATTGACCTTGGGATTTAATTTCATCAGTATTCATAGAAGATTTTAAAAAAATGTCACAACTGGTAATAAATAGAGTGTAATCCCAAGGGCTTCAGTGAAGTGCAGAAAAAATTTGACGACTCGATCATCATCTTTTGTTTTTATTTTATAAATTATCAGATTCATGTTGTGTTTCGCAGGCACCTAATCTTTTCTTAAGGGTTGCCATGCACAAATGTCAAAAATTTGACAATTTGATCGTCTTTTGTTTTTTTGCTAAACATTGGTAGAATTATGTTGTGTTTGGTGTTAAACAAAATGTTTTTTAAGAGTTGTCATGCAGAAATATCAAAAATGTGACAACTTGATTCTTTTGTTTTTTGCAAAAATTTGTTAAAATCAGGTCGTGTTTGGTGTTAAATAAAATGTTTTTATAAGAGCTGCCATGCAGAAATGTCAAAAATTTGACTACTTGATTGTCTTTTGTATTTTGCAAAAAATTGTAGAATCAGGTCGTGTTTGGTGTTAAACAAAATGTTTTTAAGGGCTGTCATGCAGAAATCTCAAAAATTTGACAAATTGATTTTCTATTTTTGGAAAAAAATTCTAAGAATCAGGTCGTGTTTGGTGTAAAACGAAATGTATTTTTAAGGGCTATCATGCAGAAAAGTCAAAAATTTGACAACTTGATTGTCTTTTGTTTTATGCAAAAATTTGTTAGAATCAGGTCGTGTTTGGTATTAAATAAACTGTTTATTTAAGAGCTATCTTGCACAATTGTCAAAAATTTGACAACTCAATCGTCTTTTGTTTTTTGCAAAAATTTGTTAGAATCAGGTCGTGTTTGGTGTTAAATAAAATGTTTTTATAAGAGCTGCCATTCAGAAATGTTAAAAATTTGACTACTTGGTTGTCTTTTGTTTTTTGCAAAAAGTTGTTAGAATCAGGTCGTGTTTGGTGTTAAACAAAATGTTTTTTAAGGGCTGTCATGCAGAAATGTTATAAATTTTGCAACTTGATTGTCTTTTGTTTTTTGCAAAAATTTGTTAAAATCAGGTCATGTTTAGTGTTAAATAAACTGTTTATTTAATGGCTATCTTGCACAATTGTCAAAAATTTGTCAACTCAATCGTCTTTTGTTTTTTGCAAAAATTTGTTAGAATCAGGTCGTGTTTTATATTAAATAAAATGTTTTTATAAGAGCTGCCATGCAGAAATGTTAAAAATTTGACTACTTGATTGTCTTTTGTTTTTTGCAAAAAGTTGTTAAAATCAGGTCGTGTTTGGTGTTAAACAAAATGTTCTTTAAGGGCTGTCGTGCAGAAATCTCAAAAATATGAAAAATTTATTGTTTTTTGTTTTTTGTAAAAAGTTGTTAGAATCAGGTCGTGTTTGGTGTTAAACAAAATTTTTTTTAAAGGCTAGTCATGCAGAAATGTCAACAATTTGACAACATGATGGTCTTTTCCTAAGTAACACAAATGACCTAAAATCGACGTCACTGTGACGTTCTAATTCACGTCATATAGTCGTCCGGAAGACTTCTCAGCGTGGAGCTGTGCGACGTCATTTTAAGACGTAGTTTCGACATCATATTCAGACGTGGTTTAGACGTCATTTTAAGAAGTTGTTTAGACGTCATTTTAAGACGTTGTTTAGACGTCCTTATAAGACTTGTTTAGACGTCATTTTAAGACGTTGTTTCCACGTCATTTTTAGACGGTGTTTCGACGTCTTTTTAAGATGTTATTTCGACGTGAAGATAGACCTCGGATATATACCGAAAATAACAAATAGGAAAGAAAAATTACAAGGAAAAATAAACAAATTATTTAAAATAACATATGACAAAAATTTAAATAAAATATACAATAAAATATTAATCCTGCATAGAAATCCTGAAAAAAAAATATTTATAAAAAATTTAAATTAATTAAATAATGCATCTATCAACATTATACCATACATGTACATTTATTTAACAGATATGGAAATTACAAGAATACATGAAAATTTAGCAAAATTTCCAGGTCATATTGGATGCATTCAGGTCTATTCTGTAAAATTAGCGTGCGCGTTAACCTCGAAGGTCACCGTTAATATTTTAACGGATTCTTTAATTTTTAATTTGCTATTCAGTAAGCAGATATACGTTAAAATTTTAAAGAAATCGTTAATATAACCACGTTAAAAGCAAGAAATTTAACATCATCATGAGACATAGTGTTAAAACATTAAGGCAACGTTAATATCAAAAATGACTTGCAAATATAGTTATAAATATGCTTCGATTGGAAGAAATTGAGAGAATAAAGGAAAGGTATATATATATATATATATATATATATATATATATATATATATATATATATATATTAATGTCTTTATTTGAAGTAATTATTACTTACATATGAATAATTAATTTTACTTGGAAGTTTACATCACATAACCACACTAATAATTTTAAATTATCCAAAATACATTTAATCATTTTAGGCGCTACGTAAAACTTCGTTTTCGAAATCTTGGGGATACAAGTGATCCATTCCATTTGCCCGATTATGAATTTAATAAAAGTTTTAGATTATCAAAGCACTGTGCTTTAGATTTATTTACAGCTCTTACACCCCATATGAGGAATCCAATAAGAATTACTGCAATACCTATCAGTATACGGGTAATAATAATTTAATAAATTCATAGTTAAAGGTTCTAGCTGCGTTAAATTTCTATGGCCATGGGCCTTAGCAGCTATCAATATAGAATCGAAGAATGTTGTAATTTGTGAATGAGCCAAAGCGGTGTGGTTTCTGCAAAACACTTATTAAAAATATTGCAAATACATATTTGTATTTAACTGTTATCTGACATATTTATAAATAATTATTTTAATTTAGATATATATTTTAAGGATTTCACACTTTGATATATCTACTTTGATAAACTTTTCCTAACATTTCACACTTGACAGGAAATTATATTAAGTTAGGACATACGTTTTACAGGATTATTTCGTCATGTGAAACTGATTTCACAGCATTCGTTAGCGTATACGCTAAAAAGTTAAATATTAACGAAATTTTTAACCAATGCTTTAGTGAATAGCAATTTTATGAAGTACTGCTAACAGTGACGTTAATATTTACTTTTTAGCGTTGGATATTTTTGCGCTAAAAGTTAACGTATATTTTAGTGAATAGACCTGTTTAGCTGTTAAAAGCAAAAAATACAATTTCTTTAGGAAAATTATCAATAACTATTCTTAGCAGGTATTCAAATTAATATGTAACAATAATAGATAAAATAATAACTGTTTGTTATACATTAACTTATCTTTACCCAGGAATAGTTCCTTTAAGAACTGTATAATCTTATTAGAATTATAGAGTAGTTTTAGTTTCAGAGTATTTATTTTTGTAATTATTATGAAATAAATAGTTAATCACTTAAATATGAGAATATTTTGCTTTGCCTTGTTACTCGAATGTCGTGTTTTATATTACCAACCAGTTCATGTTTAGATTTTAAAATAGAAAAATAAATTTCTTCTACTTTGGCCATTGTTTTAAGTTGATGGATTTAGCCACCTGATAATTTTCACCTGTTGCTGTCACGGATTAGAATGTCGTCAATTCAGAACATAAGCTACTACAAATACAGTGTGTACATTTATGCCTTTACATATGCTAGCTGTATACTACGCTTACGAAGAATTTTCGATAAACTCTGAAAATATTGTCTACAAAAGAAACAGTAATAAGTATAATTTCAAAAATGTTACATTTTACATACCTTTACCATAACAAAACAAAAACATTGGTACAAATATAATCGTTTGGTTTTTTGTAACCCAACACCACTTCTAAATTGATATCTAGACTTTTATAAGCTCAGTTCTTCCTGTGTATTAGCACGTTTTGAGACAAGGCACTCTTCTCCAGTGTAAAAAAATATATTTCTGTATGAAAATATATTAATAAAACAAAAAACAATAACAAACCGTAGCATTTTAACATCAATCGGTATGTTTGTCAATGTTTGCCTACACAAGCAACAGTAGCCATCTTGATGACATTCTGCATTGTCATCGTATTGTTCATGGAGGGCCTGTTTGGAAATCTGTCATGTAGAAAATACAATTTTTTTTATTTTACGACCTTTTAATTTCAGAGGAAAGTTGTAAATACAAACCTCAAAGATCCCTTAATACATTTTCTTTTAATAACATTTCTTTTAAGATTTAAAATTTGTTTCTAAAGCACTATTAGATTTTGTTTAAAATGTTAAAAATTAAAATTTTCAATATAATAATAACTTTGATTTTTGTACCACAAATAAATAACAGATATAAATTCTTTCTTTTTCACAGTCGTATGTATATAAATGTAAATATGTTTTTTTTTTAATAAATAAAGCATAAATATCATCTGTGGCGATGACGGATAACCATAATTAAATAAAAACTTTATTAAATTTGATTATTATTACATTTTTTTAAAAATTTTAAGATTATTGTTTATATTATTGCATTAAGAAAAAATAAAATATCCATTTGACATTTAAATAAAAATAATATACACCTTCGTATGTTATAAACAATTATAATTTACCAAATTAAATAAATTTAAAAATTGCATATGAATTTTAAATAATATTAAAAATAAAGTAAAAATAATCGTCGCAAAGACGTCAAATCAGACGTGTGACAAAGGTTTAAATAAACCTAATTATGACCATATAAAGTCGTCACATGGTCGTCATAGCGACTACTAATCTGACGTCTAAACAATCCTATTTCAGACCAAAAATCAACGTCACGATGTCGTCGAATAGACGTCAAATTAGACGTCTAAATAGTCCTATTTCAGACCAAAAATCAACGTCGCAGTGCCGTCGCATCCACGTCAAATTAGACGGCTGCATATGGCTTAATTCAACCTAAAATCGACGTCATTTTTGGTCGACCGTCGGTCAGTGTTACTTGGGTTGTTTTCTTCAAAAAGTTGTTCGAATCATGTGTTTGGAGTTTAATGAAATATTTTGTTAAGGGCTGTCATGCAGAAATGTCAAACATTTGACAGCTTGATTGTCTTTTGTTTTTTGCAAAAGTTTGTTAGAATTAGGTCGTGTGTGGCGTTAAATAAAATTTGACTACTTGATTGTCTTTTATTTTATGCAAAAAGTTAATAGATTCATGTCGTATTTGGTGTTAAATAAAATGTTTTTAAAGGGCTGTCATGCAGAAATGTCAAAAATTTTGCAACATTATTGTCATTTTTTTTTTTGGGAAAAGTTGATAGAATCATGTCGTGTTTTGTATTAAATGAAATGTTTTTTAAAGGCTATCATGCACAAATGTCAAAATTTTTACAATTTCAATCGCCTTTTTTTGTAAAAAAGTTAATGGAATCATGTCGTGCTTGGCGTTAAATTAAATGTTTTTTCAAGGGCTGTCATGCAGAAATATCAGAAATTTGACTACTTGATTGTCTTGTTTTTTGCAAACAGTTGTTAGAATCATGTCGAGTTTCGTATTAAATGAAATGTTTTTTAAGGGCTATCGTGCACAAATGTCAAAATTTTGACAACTTCAATCATATTTAGCTTTTGTAAAAAGTTGATAGAAACATATCGTGCTTGGTGTTGAATGAATTGTTTTTTTAAGGGCTGTCATGCAGAAATGTCAAAAATTTTACTACTTGATTATCTTTTGTTTTTTTGTTAGAATCATGTCGTGTTTCTTATTAAAAGAAATGGTTTTTTAAAGGCTATCATATACAAATGTCAAAAATTTAACAACTCATCTTTTGTTTTTTGCTAAAAGTTGATAGAATCTTTAGAAAAGCAGGAGAAAATTTAAAAATATTTGAACAAAAATTCGAACAAAAATTTGAGGAAAGTTCTAGAAAATTTGAAGAAAATTCCAGAATATTAAAAGAAGAATAAATGGAACATTCTAGTAGTTTAGAACAAAAATAAGAAGAAAATTCTAAAAGTTTAGTAGAAAAGTTACAAGGAAATCCTAGAAATTTAGAAAAATTAGAGAATTCTAAAAAAACTGAAGAAGACCCATGTGAAATTGCATTGTCGTCAATGACGAATTCCGATGTAGTAAAGGCCGGTTTACAAAAAATCTTCGTGACCAAACTTATTAAAACAATTTGAAACGGCTGCGAAAGCACATATCTTACAGCTCCTGAGAGTGTTTTGGAGTGTCTGGTCATTCAAGCATTCTTCTACGGAGTCCGAGACAGCAAAATTCAGAAAGCACTGCTATTGGCTATCCCAAAAATTGTAGTTAATGCACTCTCATATGCATTAAACCATGAAGCTACCAAAAAACTTCAAATAATCAATCGCGAGTACAAAATATTGATGCCGAGAGAAAGGAAAACATGGAGGATTTCAAGATATGTTCCAATTTGACAAGAAGTCCAAAGGGAGAAATAATTCCGTTCACTATAAAATAGATACCGGCGACGCAAGTCCCATTTGCCAACCAGCAAGAAGACTACCATTGGCGAAGCGTGAGGAAGCGGAAAGAATTATTGAAGGCATAAAAAAAGAAAGGTGTGATCGAATTTTCAACCAGTCCATGGGCTTCACCAGTAGTATTAGTGAAGAAGAAGGACGGCACTACACGATTTTGTATCGATTATCGTCAACTTAACAACGTGACCAAGAAGGATAGCTACCCGCTACCTTGAATATACGATACACTAAACACTTTGGCTGGCTCAAAGATTTTTTCTACTCTGGATCTGGATCCAAAAGATGAGGTAAAGACAGCCTTCACCATTGGTACCGTGCTATGGCAATTTACTGTAATGCCATTTGGGCTCTGCAGTGCCTTTGCAACGTTTGAACGACTCATGGAAACAGTATTAGCTAGACTATCATGGAACACCTGTTTAGTCTATCTCGACGACATTATTGAGGTAGGTAAAATATTCGAGTACTACATGAAGAATTTGGAAGAGATTTTCCAGAGATTGCGGAAGGCTAACCTAAAGCTCAGCCCCAAGAAGAGTAACCTGTTTCAAAGGGAAGTTCATTAACTTGGACACGTGGTTTCGGATAAGGGTATTGCAGTTGACCTGGAAAAAATAAAAGCTGTGAGAATTTGGCCTGCACCTAGAGACAAACACAAACTTAGAAGTTTTCTTGGTTTGTGTACCTATTATCGACAATATGTAGCTGGATTTGCCAACATAGCCAAGCCACTGACAAGACTTACCGAAGAAGGTTACAGATTTATCTGGAAAATGGAATGCAAAGTTACGATCAAAGAACTGAAACATGCTTTGACAAGTGCACCTGTCTTGAGTTATCTTTTACCTGTAGGAGAGTTCATACTAGACACAGATGCCAGCAACGTGGAAATTAGTGGCGTTCTTTCCCAGATACAAGACGGACATGAGAAGGTTATTGCCTATTTTAGTAAGAGGAATTATTGTGTTGCCAGAAAAAAACTCTTGGCAGTAGTGAAATCCGTGGAACATTTCTACAAATATTTGTATGTTAGGAAAATTTGATTAGAACTGACTATACTGTATTATAATGGCTGCTACAATATTAAGAATCCTGAAGGTCAGGTGGCTAGATGGATTGAAAGCTTACAGAAATACAATTTTAAAATTGACCATAGGACAGGTACCAGCCAACGTAATGCCGATGCATTGTGCACAAGGCCATGCCAAGATGAATGCAAGCAATGTGTCGACTACAAGAGAAATTTTTCATCGTCTCAAGGACAACAGTAGTCGACGATAATTGGCAGCCCAATGGACTATACGAAAACAAAGAAAAGGACCCGACTTTAAAAATTATACTGGAATGAAAAGCAGAAGAGAGCAAACCAGTATGGGAAGATGTTGCACCGCACTCACAGAGTGTGAAATCGTACCGGGCGCAATGGGACTCCATGGTGATTGGGGATGGTCTGTTAAAGCGTGTGGTACAATGCTGCAAAATGCTGATGGAACACAGTTAGTCATTCCTAAGAGTAGAGTACCAGACGTGTTGAAAGTAATCCATGACGGATTTGGAGGATTCAAAACGCTAGAAAGATTGCGCCAGTGGTTTTGCTGGGTTAACTTCACAGAATATGTTAAATATTTGTACAGCAAATGTGTGGTTTGCGCTAAAAGTAACGGTCCGCATAAACGACAAGAAGCTCCAATGCGTCAATACAACATTGGCAGTCCATTTAAGCATATTGCGATTGATGTGGCTGGACCACTCCCAGAAAGTGACGAAGGAAATAAATACATCGTGGTTGTCATGGACTACTTCACCAAATTGGTTAAAGCGTATCCATTTCCCAACTAGGAAGCCAGCACGGTCGCTGAAACTTTATGTAAAGAATGTATATGCCGATTCGAAGTACCACGTGAGCTCCACTCAGACCAGGGAAGAAATTTTGAGTCTGTCGTTTTACAAAATGCCTGTAAGATATTAGGAATCAATAAAACTAGAACAACTGCATTACATCCGCAGTCTGATGGTATGGTTGAGCGAATGAACCAAACGATCAACCGATATTTGTCGAAGGTAGTCTCCAACCACTAGAGAGACTGGGACTGATATCTCCATCTGTTCCTGATGACTTATCGTTTATCCGTGCATGAAACAACAAGGAAAACTCTTGCGAACATCTTATTCGGGCGTGAGTTGCGCTTACCATGCGACTTGGTGTCCGGCAGTAAACCTGGGGAAGATCTGGCCGGGGAAGATTACGTTACGGACTTACGAAAAAGAATGGATGACATTAATAAAAAAATCCGTACAAACATACAAGCTGCCAGCGACCGAATGAAGGACCTGTATAACATCCAGGATGAAAAAGTTGTATATGAACCTGAGGATTTATTGTGGCTTTACAACCCACAAAGACGTCGCGGTTTACTACCAAAGCGGCAAAAGAATTGGGAAGGCCTCTATGAAATAGTCAAAAGGATAAACGACGTGGTATACAGAATTAAGAAACGACCTACCGGGAAGCCGAGAGTAATATACTTTAATCGGCTAGCCCCTTTCGCCAGAGACAACTACGAAGACCATAATGAAGCAACGGTTCTTCGGATCATAGCACAAGAACCAACTTTTGAAGACTTCAAGGAGAACTATTCCTTTGGCCGCAAGGCGCGGTTTGGCGTAACGAAAGAAGAACACCGAGATCTATTTACCGTGTCTTCAGATTATTTCCTGAAGTAAAAACGCTACAACTGACGTATTGTAATGCAGGCCATCAGCGGTACATCTACTACCTGGTTACAAAACCACGCTCGTACCAGAAGCCGTTATATCACAGCCTGTGCAAGGCGCTGTGCGATTTGAGGGATCATCTGCTAGAGAATGGCATTTTGAAGATAGCCGTACCGAAGTTAGGCTGTGGTCTAAATGGTTTAAATTGGAGGACTGTTAGGAACATGATAGAAATCCCCTTCATTTTTACAGGCGTTGAAATTCTCGTTTGTAGCTTTAATCCTAACGGACATAAAGAAGAAGTCGAGTGAACCATCAACTGTCACTTCTTTAAGACTTCGAAATGCACCATGGGTAATGCATGCGAATTTCGTCATCACGAACCGTTCCGCTACAGACCGTCGAGCATTGTAAAGAGACCTGTCCGAACATGTTTAATTACTCATAATCTATTGCTTTTATTGTATTTATCTAGAATGATGTTCTAATACTTTCTCAAATACAAACTCCGGAGTATATAAGCACTGTTAGCGAAGGTGGTGAACATACATAAAAGTTATATATTGTTCAAATAAATAATCTTAGTGTTTAAATGTTTTATAATATTCTTTGTTTTAATTAGTGTTTAATGTTTTCTTAATCATAGTGTAAATTAAATTTATTATCTTTTAATTATCTTTTAATATCTATTTATCGTTATAATATACTTTTATTTTTAATTAATAATAATAGCCTAATATTTACACTTCACCCAAATAAATAAAAACGTTACAGTATGAACAATAAAGATCAGCTGGAAATTAAGAAGGACCCTGAAGAAGAAGAGGAAGTTGAAGAGAGAAGCCAACCAGAAATAAATAGTCCTAGACAAGCAGCTGAAATCACAATCTAAGTAACTTCAAACCGGAGTTAGAAGACAGCAAGGAAGACGCGTGTGGACAGCTTGAGTGAAAAACAAAAATTCGATTCAAATGACGACGATGCCATTATCTTTCATCGTAAGGAAAAAAGGCAAGAAAAAGGAAGAAGAGGAACAGGACGTGTGGAAATGGTGGGAGAAATATTGCGCTTGTCTCAAGACGCTGAAGAAGTCGCTGGTTTATATGCCAAGACGCTCGACCATGCAACCAAAGACGTATTGAACAACATCATCTTCAAGAATTGTCGCAAGTGCATGGCAGAGAAAGAGAGATTCACTATCACTGATCTGAAAAAGTGTAACTTAGCAGGGAAGTTTCAGAGAAGAATGGGAACAGAACCTATGAAGAAAAGCTTGAGTTAAAGAAGAAGAATGAAGAGCTACAAAACGAGGATAGGTTTTGTATCACTGGTGGGCTTAAAGAGAAGATTGGTAGCTTCAAGTATCTCCTGGCCACAAATGGAATGAAATCCGCCACGACTCTATCGTCACTACTTGACTCGCTTCCTGGACTGAAAACAAATTGACGTTGAACATGGGCAAAAAGGCTTGGCAGAAGTATAAAACTGCCTGCAAAATGGCTGAGCTATTCGGCAGAAGCCGGAAAAAGGTACAACGAAGACTTGAAGAGCTAGGAGAAGCGGATTAGACAGAAGGTGGGGGCATCGTACTTCATTGTTAAGCTAACGCTCAGGACATGTAATGAAAAGGGAAGACCAGGCAGATACTGTGGGTAATTTCTCGTTGACAGCGGAGCATATAGAGCTACAGGAGGATGAGAAGTATTATGTCGTCATGTTTGATTATTCCTCGAAAAAAAATTCTATCCAATATTACAATGATGTTGCACTGGAGAAACGCGTTTTTAAGAATCTACAGCTGTTCATGGAGAATGAAGCACTAGGTGATCTATTCGACCGGTTGAACACATAAATCTTGGAAAAACATCTGAAAGTATAGATAGTCTCAAAACTAAAATGTTCTGTACCTACAACGCTTCACAGATGAAAAGAATAGCCCCGCTGCTACGCTAAACAAGCGTCTAAGTATAGCGATGACACAATTGCGCTAGCAGCCGCGCTACGTAAACAAACAAGCCGCGGCGTGTTTAATTACTTCCGGTCGCCTGAATATTATTGTTCATTGTTATTATGCGGTCGGGAGTTCGGCCCTGGTCGCGCGCGTAAATGTTATGTTATTGTTATTCGCCAATGATAAACCCTAAATCAAGGGAATTATTGCGTTACGAATAGCATATGATACAGTTTTAATCAGTGTATAGTTAAGTGCGTGTGTTTAAATAAATTTAGGGCACTAATCGGTCGGATTCAAGGAAATAAATAACTAGTTATTGAGTGAAGGTCAAGGGAGATAAAGATTTGTCTAAGAGCCGTGTGCGTGACGGTACATCACCAAACGTAAGTAAGTGAGCAGTCAGTGCCGTATTCAGGAGGAAAAAATGAACAATATGTTGAGAGAGAGAAGCAACTCAGTTGCAGACATAAGTGGGGTGAATAAACGCAAAGGAGAAAAGATTACAAGAAAGTTTGAGTCAGCTTTCAAGAAAAGTAAAAAAACAAGATCTCCTATAAAAACAGAAAAAACACCATCTGAAAACATCGAAGAAATGGAAGATTTTAAAAAATTGTTTCGGTAAATGTTGACAAAATTTAGAAACCAAATAAAAAATAATAATGATGAGCTAAAAGAAGAATTGAAGGAAATAAAAGAGGAGCTAAAAAAGAACAGCAGTGTAATAAAATAAACGAAACAGATGCAGGAGGAATTTATGAATAAGAAGCTAAAATTGGAGGAAGAAAGGAAAGAAATGCATGCAAAACTGCAACACCTGCAGAGTTTAGTAAAAGGGCAAGAGCGTAGACTAAGAGCAAATAACAATAATTACGGGATTAAAAGTTGATGAAAGAGACCCAAAAATAACGGTGACAGAATTCTTAGAAAAGGATTGCAAATAAACTGCTCAATTAGATCAACTGATGTAATTAGAACATTAGAAAATAGTACATTAATTAAAGTGGAAAGGGAACACAGGGAAGATAAATATGTAATAATAAGGAACAAGTTGGAAGGTAGAAAAATATATATAAACAACTATTATACACCAGAAGAAAGAAATGTCTATAATGTTACAAGAGATAGAGAAAAATTGGAAAAAGCTAATGGAGGCGATGTAAATGTGAAGATTTTCCATAACAAATTAATCATAGATAATAAAACGATGGTATGGAATAAGGAGAAGAAAGTACTAAAAGAGATCAATACTATGCAGACAAAAAAATAATAAATAAAAAAGACGGGAAAACTAGGATAGAACAAAATTTGGTAAAGCAACAGGAAAGTGAATTTAGTTAAAAACAAGGAACTCTGTCTCATGACTTGGAACTTAATTAATTTAACGCAGGTGTGTAGTAATTATAGTATTGATGTAAGTTCAATTGGAAAAACTAAATTAAAAGAAAGCGTTATATTCGAAGTGAAAAATTACATTATTTTCAACGGTGGAAGTGTGCAGGCTGGTATATTCGGAACAGGATTTATTGTACATAAAATAATTATGCAGGCAATAATTGAGTTTGAAGTAATATCAGAAAGAATAACTAGACTTAGGCTAAAAGGAAAATATAAGAAAATTCATATATTTAATGTACGCCCACCGGCAAACAAGTCTACAGAAGAAGAAAAGGATTCATTTTATTAAAAAGTAATTGAAGTATTTGGAAAAATGCCTAAGTATGACATCAAAATTGTCATCGGTGATCTTAATACTAAAGTAGGGAGAGAAGAAATATATAAACAGATTACAGAGGGGGGCAAAGTAAGCATGAAGAATCCAACGAAAATGGAAGAAAATTAATAGAATTTGCTGCAGAGATAGATTTGAGAATTAAAAGCACTAGTTTCCAAGGAAAATATATATATAAAGGGACACGAACATGACTTAGTGGTAAAATCTGTAATCAATTAGATCACGTCCTAATTGAAAAAAGCATTCTCACATAATTAAAAACGTCAAGAGTAAGAGAAGTGCAATTTTAGACTCAATAACTATAAGGATAGAAATATTAGGAATTTTTATCAGGAAATCAAAAAACAAAAGGAAGGATACTAGCAAAAATCTGTCTACCTCAAAAACAAAAATGATCAGATGGTAACAGGTGCAGAAAAGATGGAATGCTGGGCAGAATATTTTCGGGATTTACTGAATGATACCTATGAGAACGAAGACCCAATTCAGCTAGAAGATTGAGATGAAGAGCAAACAAATGAACATAAAGAGCCACCAAGTCTAGAAGAAATAAAGAAGATTTTGAATGGTCTTGCAAATAACAAAAGCACAGGTGAAAACGGGATTCCTGCGGAAATATATATACAAGGAGGGAAGAAACTTCAGAAAGAACTAACTGAAATAATTATGGAAGTCTGGAGAAGAGAACAAATGCCAACGAGATGGAAAGAAGCTTTAATATATCCGTTGTTAAAAAAAGGAGATGCATCAAAATGTGAAAATTATAGAGGCATTGTTCTATTAGATATAGGATATAAGATAATGGCTATATGTATAAGAAATAGAATTTAGAAGATCTCTGAGGGTTAATCCACTCTGATCTGGTTAAAGATATGATAACAAGATTTAAAAATTTGAATTCAGCATGAAATTCTTCATCATGTCATGCATTATACGATTTTTGTAGATGAGCGCTTCGCGAGTTACTAACAAATTAAACTTATAAGAAATCCCTCTAAAATATTAAACATCTGCAAATCGGCTTAGTTCTCATTTTTCCATCTAAAATTCCGACACGATAAACAATATTACTTATTTAATACTTGTCGAAATTTCAGATGAAGAAATGAGAACTAAGTCGATTTGTAAATGTTTAATATTTTAGAGGGATTTCTTATAAGTTTAAATTAGTTGCGTAATTTAATTTTTTTCATAAATTGTTATTTTGGTTAACGATTTTTAACATAACTCTATGAAAGTTCATCCTAGGTAAAAAATTCAAGAGATTTTTCTTGTACAAAAATTTAAAGGCTTTAATTCTGTATTCTTGTAAAATTCTGATACGGGCTACTGTTTTTTTGAGAAAATAGTTAAAAACCCAAAAAACACATTTTTTGCATCTTTGATCCAAGATGGCGGCTCGCGCCGACCTCCCCAAGGTCAACACCTTGAATTTTTCATCCCCATCCCGACCTAACAACATATGTTAAAATCGTTTCTACACCACCTTTTGCATGGTAAAAACCTCTATTGACTGGACTATTCTGTTTACTTCGTATTTTACATTTAATATAAAAGTAATTTAAAATAAATTCATTAAAATTAAAACATAATAAATAAGTACTAAACATAATTTTCTTCTATTTCCACTTTACTAAAAATCTATCAACTTTCAACATAGGACTTGCCACACAAACTACCCCTATCTTTTAAAGAAGAATTCATTTAAATAATAAATTTAGGTGTTTCATTCAAAAAATTGAGTTTTTTGAATAGGGCTGTTGCAAGAATTTTTATATGACTTCTAAGTACCAAATTAAAAAAAATATTGTTCTTTAAAGAGCCTTAAAATTAAAAATATCACGAAATATCCATTAGATATTTTACAATTAATTATTGAAATTTGTGTAATATTTTGAAAAAGTCACGTGATCTGAAACAGCCTGTGACGTCAGTGCACATACAGTTTAAAATGTGAGAAACTGTCGCTTACTTTTATTTATATAAATAACAAACTGTTTTCCTGTTGGCTATGAATGACGTACTGTATGTGTTCCGACATCACAGGAGTAGAGGATTCTTTTTTATTACTATTTCTGGCGCCAATCTTTTTATTTAATTATTTAAGAACATAATAATAAATTATTATTATTATTAATATTACTATAAAAAATATTGCATAAACTTTCATTTAAAATACATTAAAAAATGTGAAACCCGCTTATTATGCGAACTTACAAATTACAATTTTCAAAAACTGTTGATTATTAATTCATATTATTGTAAACAAAAGCTTTCTTTATAAAACTGTTTTGACAGATTGTAAAAATTCGATTCCATTATAAAGATATAGAGTGATAAAAAAGTGGCCGTTTTTAGAAAAAATCAAAAAAGTTAACTAGGTATGCCGGAAGTAGTTGATCATGTGTAATTTTTTTTATTGTTTTGTATGTAAAATTTTCTGTTGAATTCAATGGTAAAATAAAAAATATAGCATTCCATTTAAAATAAGAAAGTGAGAGTCTACTTCCGGTTGAACCAGACGTGCTACTGTTTTGAAAATATTTTAGCTGAAACGAGAATGTCGGAAAACACTTAGATACCAAATTTCGTAAAACGATATTGAATAGTTTTTAAAATAATGATAGCGTACGCTCGTCCTAGGACATCACTCACTGTGCAAGTCTGACTGCGACGTGCGACGTTGCAAATTCGTTGAGTTCACTTTGACGTCTGTTGCGCCACGGGTGGAAAAATTCTAAACTAAAAAATATACATTTTTATACATTGTTATTATTCTGGCGTCTATACGTAATTTCGCCATTAGGCTCTAGATCCCCCCTAGTACTGAAAATCTTATTTAAACAGTAAAATAATCTGATGTCTGTATAAAGACGTCACATTACACGTGGACGCCAGATTAAATATGATATGCTGACGCCACTTCTACGCCATGATGCAAATATATATATATATATATATATATATATATATATATATATATATATATATATATATATATACAAGGTGTTTTCTTTAAAACAACCAGCGCTTTTTTGGGCGAACTAATGACTTTAGAAAAAAATGTTATATACAAGACAGTGGTTCTCAAACGGCAGAACAAAATTATAATTTTTTAAATGGTATCCTATATAATTTCTAGCCCATTTGGATAGAGAATTTTTTTCTGATTTCAACGATATAAATTTGGTATAGGGTTGTGTAACAATTATTTCGAGAAAAATGGTATTAAAAATAATGTTATAATATTACAATAGGCTATGCATTACACGTCTGTTGCCTAGTTACGCTAGTAGTAAACCCATTTTTTATTACATTCTTTCTAGTTTTAATACCATTTTTCTCGAAATAATTGTTATACAACCCTATGCTATATTTATATCGTTGAAATCAGAAAATAATATTCTATTTAAAGGGCTAAAAAATTATATAGAGTGCCATTTAAAAAAGTATAATTTTGTTCTACCGTTTGAGAACCACTGGTTAAATATTCGGTTTGTTACTACTGATACATTATCCCCTTATTCTTGATCATTTTTGATATAAAACATTTTTCTCTAAAGTTGTTTGTTCGCCCAAAAAAGCACTGGTCCTTTTAAAGAAAACACCCTATATATATATATATATATATATATATATATATATATATATATATATATATATATATATATATATATATATATATATATATATATACAGGTTAATACTTAAATTAAGCACATATACCTAAATAAGTATCAAAATAACTATCATCGAAATAAAAATTAGATTATCTATATTAGACTTAGTAAGGTTAGATTAGATTACGTTTTATAAATATATGAAACACTGTCATTACCCTTAAATTTTTATTATTTATTTTATAAACATTTAAATGCCATTTATATACAGGTGTCCCAAGACGAGCTTACGCTGTCGTTATTTTAATAAATACTCAATATTATTTTACGAAAGTTTGGTATCTAGGGGTTTTCTCACACGCCGGTTTAACCGGAAACCTATAAACTATCTTATTTTAAATGGAATGCTATATTTTTTTATTTTACCTTTGAATTCAGCAGAAAATTTTGCATACGAAACAATAAATATATTTTACTCATGATTACTACCACTTCTTTATCACTCGATATCTCGAAAATGGAACTGAATTTCTATAATCTGTAGAAACAGTTTTATAAAGAAAGCTATTGTTTACATATTTTCCATTTTACTAAAAAACTTTTGACATAGGATATAATAATACACAAACTACCCCTGTTTTTCAACGAATAATTCATTTAAGTAATAAAAATGGGGTGTTCTATTTAAAAACCCTGAGTTTTTTAAATTTTTTTAACTTTAACTTCACGTTCAAGTAGAAATTACATATTTTAAAAATTGTCGATTATTAATTTATATTAGTGTAAACAGAAGCTTTCTTTATAAAACTGTTTTACAGATTACAGTAATTGGATGATACTCTCAAGTGGCGAGCCTTACAGAAAAATCAAAAAAAGTTAAATCACGGCGGAAGTGGTTGATCATGAGTAAAATATTTTTATTGTACCGTATATAAAATATTCCGCTAAATTCAATGGTAAAATAAAAAATAAGCATTCCATTTTAAATAAAAAAGTTAGGGTCTACTTACGGTTAAATCGGAAATGCTACTGCTTTGAGAATATTTTAGTTGAAACGGGCATGTGAGAAAAACCCTAATACTAAATTTCGGAAAATAATAATAAGTAGTTTCTAAAATAACGATAGCGTAAGCTCGTCCTGGGACAGCCTGTACATACAGGGTGAGTGTGGGAAGACCCCCCCCCCCTTTAACTTCTTTATTATAAGTAATAGAAAAAAAAGGCTCATATAAGAGTTTTATTATGTTACATATGCTATTTGATGGCAGATGTAGATAGTTTTTATAAAGTCAGGTTTACAAGATACGACTGGCAACCTATAATTATTTCAATAAAATACAAACCGCCATTTTTTTTCTTTTTTTAACGATGTATTATTTTTTATTAATGTATTTGAAAAATTTCGAGAAAAATGAGATAATTTAGAAATATTAGAAATAATTTTTAAACAAATATTATAGGTGGTTATGTGAAAATAAACAAAACGTAACAGTGCTATACAACAAATTTAGTAACAAAAACAACTTAAAACAAATGTTCAAAATTACGACCATGTTCTGTAATACAAAAATTCAAGCATTGAACGTGATGTGTTCGAACATCTGCCAGCATGTTTCGCGAAATATTCTGAAAAGCATTTCGAATACGCTCTTTTGACATTTAATGGAATATTTTCTAATAATTCCGGGGGGATCATAATTAAAAAAAATAAATAATCGTCTCCATAATGGGCCTTCAAAAAAATGTGGACCAAAATAAGTTAAATTAAGTAACAAACAAATGTATACTTTTTTGACATTACTTTAATTGTTTTACATTGTTACGTTTTGTTTATTTTTACATAGCCACCTATAATATTTGTTTAAAAATTATTTCTAAATTATCTCATTTTTCTCGAAGTTTTTCAAATATATTAATAAAAAATAATACATTGTTGAAAAGAGAAACAATGGCGGTTTCTATTTTATTAAAATAATTATAGGTTGCTATTTGAAAAATAAAAGTTGATAGTCGTATCTTGTAAACCTGACTTTATAAAAAATATCTACATCTGCCATCAAATAGTATATGTAAAATAATAAAACTTTTATATGGGCCATTTTTTTATTACTTATAATAAAAAAGTTAAAGGGGGGGGGGCGTCTTCCCAGATTCACCCTATATATATGAATTCATAGACTGTGTCATGAACGCATGTTTATATTGACATACGTAATTATTTGTTTTTTTTTTATTAGCATTAGCTTATATAATTGAATTATAATATATTTTTCGATAAATGTTGAATCATTCAGACGAAACTATTTTATTGTATAATTTATTAATCATTTGTTAAAATTGCATTACTTAATCGCGATTATTTAGGTTTATATATAACATTTAAAAATTGAGATTAGATATAAGTATATAAATGATATGAACGTAATTGTTTTGTAACTCTTTAGTCTGTTGCAACACCAAGTATAGCTTAAGAGGAAATTCCAAGTGGATCGACCCTGGAAATTCACTGGTTACTCACCCAAATACGTCACTTTTCTTTGTTCAAAAGCTAATCGTCCCGGAGCACGTCTGAGTTTGTTAACCACGAAAATAGTGTTTTTGTTTTCCGAGAATCGATAACGTTTCATAACATTTCATAATTAAACCTCGGATGTTACGGAAATGATATGCAATATGTGAACTTGTCGTTTGTCTATAAAATATGTTCAGTAAATAAAGAATTATATATGCAGGAATATTTTCATATTGTTTTCAATACAGTCTAAACAATCGAAAACAACTAGAAAGTTATTTAAAATTATATTGCTTACAAAAGAGTGTTTCGGATAAATCCGGAATAATAATTATATTATTTATTTACAACAAATACAGACAATAAAAATTGAACATTTTCTCCATTGCATTTACATACATGTATGTAAATGTTGCCGACTAAACCCAATTTTAGTACAAATTATTTTTGCCTTGGCCAAACTAGAAAACGTTGTGGATGTTTTATAGCCTAACATACATATATACAGTACATACGTGTATGTATTTAAGAAATTCTTCAATATAATATCAACCAATATTGTAGACGAATTTTATTTTTATAAAAAGTATATTAATGGCATATTTTCTTTTGCAATGATTTTTTTCCCAAATAAATTAAGATTAATATTTGTATGACAAAGTGGCATTATAATTCTAAAAATCATGTATCATAAAATTAGGTTCTAGATTTTTACATAAAAAATGTAAGTGAATAATAAAATTTTGTAATACATACTGTAATAAATTACTAATGTTAGGTTATTACGATAATTAAAAGGTAATAATTAATAATTATTGATAGAGCTGTCTTAGAAGAGTACGGACTCCGTACTACGGGGAATTATATATTTTAGACGTTACTCTTGCATGCAAGTAATTCTCCGAATGAAACTGCGCATGTGTGAAGATTCCCCCTCTGCCTTTCGGCTGCGGTGTCGATTTGTTGTATCTGTATCGTCCTCTACGCCGTCCGACCCGACAATGTTTGTCTGCACTCCAAGTAGCAATAACAGGGTCAATGGCTGAATGACAAATAGTTATATTTCGTCAAGGTTGACGATGACGTCAGATAGTGCGATTCAGCGATGCAGTTCGTGCGCGACTACTCACTCCGAGCTTCATGTTGTCGTGGTCGTGAATTGCTGGCGCACTTACCACGCTTTCCATATGCCTGCACTATTGGTATTTGTTGTTAAAATTAGAATTATAAGAAGTATTACAAATATAATAATTCCAGTTTTGTTTATAATTAATTTTTTTTAAGAATGCAGTACAGGGAAGATAGGGCTTATTTGACCTTGTTCTCTGATTGGCTTAAATCAAATAGAAGTTTAGACCGACGATATTTGTTTCTCCATATCAACATTAGCGTAGTTGTTGATGAATTTGTTGATATGTAATTAAATGAATATAATACTACGAATAATTTCTAAATATATAATATATTATAATATAATAATATATAATATAATAGAACGTTTAATTATAATACGGCTGATATTATTGTTCGTACGCCAATGCATGTTGAGCTGTCAGTTGTCAATAGCTGCCGTGTCAACTGATCTGTTTCAGTGGCGTAGTGACGGGGGGGGGCAAAGGGGGCTATTGTGCCCCTGGCGTTACTCGCAAGGGCGCCAAACTGTCCTCAGGACAAACCAGATTTTCTGGAAAATTTCAATATATACAGGCTGTCTTGGAAATAGGTGGACATGGCTTAACCACAGATTCCTGGGCTTAAAATAAGACGATTTAACTAAACTTACCTATATCTGACAGTGCACCGTTTAGCCAGTATTCTGCTTTAAAGTCTTTCTAAAAAAAATTAATATTGCTTATAATAACGAAACGCTTTGTTCGATTTGAATGAAATGACAATCCTAAGGAATATAATTCCTCTTTTAAGATGGTATATGTTATTGTTAGTTAACCACTGGTGTATGAAACTTGGGTGTCGCAACTATGAATGGACCATACTTTTTAAAGGCAACGCCAGTAATGTAAATTTGTTTTTCAGAAAGATACATTCAATAGTAAACTTTCGTGTCTATGCGTAAGTTATGATATCTGTAACGATTATTGTTTCATACACTAGTGGTTCACTAACAATAACAAATACCATCGTAAAAGATGAAATATATCCATATGGATTGTCATACTAAATTTCATTCAAATCGAACAAAGCGTTTCGTTATTATAAGCAATATTATTTGTTTTTAGAAAGACTTTAAAGCAGAATACTGGCTAAACGGTGCACAGTCGGATATAAGTAAGTTTACTTAAATCGTCTTATTTTGGTCCCAGGAATCTGTGGTTAAGCCATGTCCCACTATTTCCGAGACAGCCTGTATATATATATTGAAATTTTATTAATATATTGCTTGTATTTGCTATAAAGTAAGTTATTCTTTTTTTATTTTATTTACTCTTGTTTAAAAGTACTATCTGTCTAAATATAAAATTAAATTAAAATTATTTCTTCTCATTCATTTATATTACCATATATTTTTAAATTTCTTATTAATCTCACTATTTCTTTGTTCGGCTTCTTTATTTTTTAACGCATTTTTTTTTTCTCAAATTTAAAGTCTAGCTTGAACTTGTGTCCCTATTTGTCCTGAAAAATAGTACCTATAGTGTGTTGTAGACGCGCACTTAGGTAGTGACAATTCATAATGTATTATACAGTATTTTAGGTAGGTACTGCACTCTGTTATCGAAATAAAATTAATAAAACTAAAAACTTATTTCTAAATGTTGGAGTAAGAAATTAAAATTTCTTTAAAATGTCTGAAATATATTTGTATTTATATACCCGTTTTTTTGGTCAAATATCTGTAGTAAAATGCACTAAAATCACATTTAAAGATTATTTTATGAAAAAGTTTCGTACGGGAAAGGGGAGCCCAAAAGGTTATATACCCCAGACGCCAATTATGCTCGCTACGCCACTGATCTGTTTGTAACATTTTGATTTTTTTGCGTTTTTCTCCATTTATATGTTTGCATTTTATTTCTCTTGTTGCCATTTGGTGTATTTAATCTGTATTTTTCAATACAAACAATGGTAGTATTCGTTCTTTCTGGCTTTGTTGTTTTATTCCATTGAAGAAACTGTACATCGTCGTGTAATTTTGATTTTTATACTACCATGGCAGATAACGAGGTGCCCAGTACTTCCAAATGTATAAAAAAAATCCGAAGGGAAAACTTTTTAAAAGTGGACAAAAGGTAATGGCCTACAACTTACAACAATTATTTTGTCCATAAAAGTAAGGGTGCAACAAAAACAAGCTGTGGCATTCACTGCAGCAGGCGTTGGAATCTCTGAAAAATCTATGTACAAAATTGTTGCGGAAATGGATGAAACAGGACAAGTTTCATCACCAAAGAAGAAAGGAATGCGCGAAGATTTGTATTCAAAATTATCGGAAGATAATTATGGAGATTGTGCCACAAGGATGATTTTCATGTAATATATTGTCAAAAACTATTGACAAACAATTTAATGTGTTGTTTTTGGCTTGGCTTTTTTACATTCTCTACTGTTATCACGATAATTGTAAATTATTTAAATTAACTAATTTACAAACTTTTGTTAATTTCTTGAAATTTTATATAAATCCATTTTAATTGTATAATTCTTTTACTATTATTATTATTATTATTATTATTATTATTATTATTATTATTATTATTATAATCATCTTTGTAAAACTATTATTTTTTAAATGCAGTTTTATGTAATAAATTTAAATATGTTTTATATTTAAATATATGTGTTTTTGTTATGTTTTTTAAATAATTATAACTTATTCAACTTCTCATTTTAAATTACTAATTTAAAAAATAAATTTGACATTTTTCTTCATTTTGTTGTAATATTTTAAAAATTTCTATTACTAAATTACCAATTTTATATTCTAATGTAATTACATAACTGTTATTATTTCAAGTAACTATATTTGAATTTAGCGCCAAATTTAATAACTAGATTGACCATTTGTCATAGTGTGAATCAGGTTTCTAGTTACTGCATTCTTAAAAAAAATGAACTATAAATATTTGTATTTCCCATATCTCGATATTACAGATATGAGGAACACACATATGTATGTACATATTTGCTTTTTGAAATACGTGAAAACTTTTATTCTTAATAATTTATTTAATTTTTAAAGGTGTCGTGAATTTTTTCAGTGTGTTATTAGCTACTAGTATAAACAAATAATGTAGTCTTAACAGCTAATATTAGCATTTATTCTTGAGCCAACTGTTACTTTCAATTAAATAATCAAAAACAGATTTAATGTTATAACATACAGCATTTTGAATATAATATTTTATTGTAATACACTTTTCCTGAAAATAAACATTTATTTTTATCATTATTTTGTTCATTTAACCATATTATTTAGTTTTAGTACATAGAACAGCTAGTAGTTACTTTATATAATGTCAATATATAAATATAAAATTTCTATTTTAAAAGTAACAATAATAATTATATCTCACAGCATATTACCCATTGTTGGGTGTGCCCATCCGCTTTGCTCTAATAATGTCGCTATGAGAATTTTGCTTAAAGCCGTAGGTAAAATATCACAACTATGGTGTAAAAAGTGAGGTGGAGTCAATTCCTTCTCTAGCTGACTTTATGACTCGCCCTTGTCGATTCTTAAATACAGTTTATTAATTGGTGCATTGAGGTAGTAGTTATCAGTAATCTGTCATGACTAGGGAGACCATCCGTCCTGGTTTGGCCAGGACAGTCCCGGATTTCATAGATTGTCCCGGCGTCCCCGTCCCGTCAGGGTTTTGTAATGTCCCGGTTTCAACTAAATTATTATTTTTTTTATTTATGTTTACACGATGTTTCACCAAAGAAATATATTTTCTAATATTTGGTGATTGTAACATATTAATATGCAATATTAAAATCATATTTGGAAAATAATATAAGAAAATTCAAAAATGATGACCTGAAAATAAATGGAATAAAGTACTTGTACATTTTCAAAATAAATAAACTCCTCTTAAACAATTCCATTTACTTATTAAGGTAGCTTCATTGAATGAACAAAGCTCCGGTGTATTTTTTACGCAGGGTTACTTGCACACCATTGTCTTTTCAGGACATCGTCGAACAACCATCAAATCCTAAACCAACACATTTCTCTGGATTAAGGTCTTCTTTTGTCAAAAACTCATCGATGGTCTGTGCAATGGATTTCGCATTGGCGACGCCCTTGTATAGTATACTACAAACTTAGGAATGTTAAGAAACAAACACGAACATATTCAAATTATTTACCGAAATAAACGAACAATTAAAACTCTGGAGTCTCACAGACTCCACACTACCACAGTAGGGTTAAAGGTTGAACACACGTAATATAAATAACGCAAGGAGCCGCATATGCATATTCTCTATTCTACGTTACTACCAATGCTGGTCTTATAATTTTTCTATCTTTAACAATAAAAATATGCGGTGTAAAAATTTGTCCTTCAAATTTTTCATTCTACAATTTTGATTTTTGGTTTACCTACATCCCATTTACGCTTTGAAAAATATGGTCACCTATAGTCATGCCAGTATACAAATTGTGAGCGATATTCTTATTGCGCGAGTGCTGGCATAATAATTATTTGTACCGGTATTTCTATGGTGTAATATTTCGAGCAGTTGCTAATTGTTTATTATGCTTATTTTGTACAAGAGACTCAATTTTATCTTCACAATCTATATTTTAGGAATTTTTAAATGAATAGTGAACAGAATCAATGTATCGAAATTCCGTAGAAAAATAATCGCAGTGAATAAAATATGAAAATATTGTAATTATTAAAAGCTATGGCTTTTTTTATTAATTTTGTTAATCTTTTTCATTTATTATTTAACTTGAATATATGGGCGATAATACATGCATTAATCTAATATATACAATTCACATTCCTTTTTGACCTGTTATCGGTGTCCTCTTCTACACGCGTCAGCGACGGACTGGCTTTCTACCACGCGTTCCCCTAAGTGGGATAAAATACACATTGTCATTCCAATTTACAACAATTATCACAGGCGTGCATTATCATCTAATAAGATAGACAAAAGGGGGGGGGGACAGGAATAAGTCCCAGACTTGGGCAGGTTTTTCACACCTCGAAGCATATAGCTCCATGGACCCAGAGTTGTCCCAAGCAACTCTTCGGATAATTAGGATACTACTACATATGTTTGCGGCCACAAACTATTAATACAAATATATATCTCACATATACCATGCATATCAAATACACAAGCAGTGTATAACATATCAATCAAGCATCTGGTGATCCACACCACACTATACCTGTATACTAATTAGAATGACAGCGAGTTCTACCACTCACCTATAATTACTGCAAGCATCTCTCTTTTCTTTATTGACACTATTCACAGTTTCACCCATATCCGTATATGATTGCTAGCACATAGCAACTAACTGCCCTGACCATCCAAGGGCCGGGGGTTGTTATTGTGTTTAAGAATGTCAAGTGTTTTTGCCATAAGCCAGTGCTTCTAAACCAGTGGCGCCCAGTCGAAAAGTGAATCTTACAGTCGACCTATCCTGACTATCGCATTGTTCTCGAGGAGGCGTTTAAAATTTATAAATAATTTAATTATCAGTATTTGAACTGTGTTCTGATTCCAACCCTAAGTCTTCATCACTTTCACCGCTTTCACGCGTCGAGTCCGAAGACATACCTCCTGGAGATGTCCACGACTCTAACTTGTCGACGGGCACTTTATTTTCGTATTTAGCCCGGCGGCTTCTGTCTGATCCAGGGAGGTCGCAAATTATGTATGTCATTCGGTAATACTTTCTTTACTATAACAGGACCCGCATACGGTGGTTGTAATTTTTTTACTAGCGCTTATAATTTGTTTCTCGAATACTACCAAATCATTTTCCTTATATTTTCTAGCTGGCTTTCCTTTTTTTTAATCAGATCGTTCTTTTGCAACACTGAGTAAACAATAATTTTTTGGCTACTTCTTCTCGCTCTACGTTCATATCACGTGACTGTGATTGCTCTACTTGTATTTCCGCAGTTAATAATGAATTTATTAATGGACGCGGTTTATACCCGAAAAATAATTCACTTAGTGTTTACCTGTACTTTTATTGTACATATTATTCATAGCGAATTGTACTTTTGCTATATGATCTTGCCATTTATCAGCATCTTCGCACCTAGCTGATAACACCGATAAAAGGGTTCTATTAAATCGCTTAACCTGACCGTTACTTCGTGGTGTAGCCACATTATTTTTAACATGTTTTACCCCCGTGTCTTGACAATATTTTAAAAATGATTTTGATGTGAAAGCCGTACTTCTATATGATATTATTCTTGTAGGTACGCCATATGTTCCAAATAATTTATTTAACTGTTTGATAACCTTTTTACTTTTGGTAGATTTTACCGCTTTGATAAAGACAATTTTTTGTGAAAGCATCTACAACAACGATTAAATGCGTGTAATCTCGATGTCGAAAACGGGCCTAAATGATTTAAATGTAAAGTATGAAAAGGTACTGGAATATTTTTATAATCTGGTTTAAATATCCTTATTTCTTACCCGCCGGTATTTTATTATAAATACTTGAACTACAGCACGACATGTATTTTTGCACGTACGTTCTCATCTTTGGAAACCAGTATGTTTCACATAGTTTCTTTAATTTATTTTTCTACGGAACAAAGCCCCATTTCATCATTTGCGCTGTCGACAATATGTACACGTAACCCGTTTGGTACCACCCACTAAATACCTCGCGTTGTTATTCTATATACTC
The DNA here is from genome assembly GCA_963082715.1 of Harpalus rubripes. Classification (NCBI taxonomy): domain Eukaryota; kingdom Metazoa; phylum Arthropoda; class Insecta; order Coleoptera; family Carabidae; genus Harpalus; species Harpalus rubripes. The sequence continues at coordinate 91,501 of CAUJCB010000466.1, forward strand.
GCCCCTCACGTAAAGCATAATTTTTATAAATACTTTTCTCGTATTCGGTTTCAGGAGTTCTCGAAAGTATATCATGAATTTCGCGAACCTTTTCATCGGTTAATTGCGCCAAAAACGCCCAATCAGCGGTTTCTATTTTAAAAATTAGTACTTCTTCCGCCGGTTGCACTGTAGTTTCCGGATTACGACTCAAAGCATTTACATAACACATTTGCGCACCAGGTCGGTATTCAACGATGAATGTAAATTCTTGGAGTTCTAACCACCAGCGTGTAATTCTCGGCAATAAATCCCGTTTCATACATGAAGTTTTTAAAACATTACACTCAGTTACAACTTTGAAATTTATACCAATTAAATATACTCGGAATTTCTTTAAGCTTTCAACTACTGCCAATGTTTCCAGTTCATAAGAATGAAATTTTGTTTCACAACCGTTTGTTTGACGATTGTAGTATGCGGCAGGCTGTAAACTATCATTGTCCTGTCTTTGGAGTAATATACCTGCTACACCCATTTTACTCGCATCGATATGTATTTCCGTTTCACTATGAGAGTTATAAATAGCCAAAATCGGACGCTGAATTAAATTTTGTTTTAATTTCTCGAAGACATTTTGTTGCTGCTCCGTCCAGTTCCACGTTTCCGTTTTCTTTAACAATTTTGTAAGTGGCTGTGTTACTTCGACGTATTTATTTACAAATTGTCGGCAACAATTTGTTAATCCGATAAACTGTCTAATATTATGTACATTTTGAGGTACTGTGAAATCTTTTACAGCCCTAATTTTTACTGCACCCGGCCGTATACGGCTAATTTCAAATCTTAAATAATCGATTTTGGTTACAAAGAAAACACATTTACTAAGTTTTATTGTTAACCCTTTCTTTCGGATTAATTTAAAAATTATTTCCAAATTTCTGATTCCCTCCTCTATAGTCCTAGATGGTATTAATATATCGTCGATATACGTCATAGCTATATTATTTTTATGTGTGCCTAAAATCTTATCCATCATTCTATGAAAAATACTGGGAGCATTTATAGGACCAAATCGCAGTCGATTAAATTCATATTGTCCATCTGGTGTTAAAAAAGTTGTTTTCAATGTAGGGTTGAAATTATACAGGAATGCAGTCGAGTTGTAAGTTTATTTAATGAAGTCTAATATCGACGTTTCGCCTCTATTTGAGGCTTCATCAGGACGAACTGAAGGAAGAAACAATGTTACAAAGGTACAAACAAAATGTTAAAACTACTTACAGACTAAACAGTAAGATGTTTCCACTCAGTAAAATGATTGGGCCAAAAGGACCTCGTCATTAAATTATAAAATAATTGTAATATATAAATGTAGCACGTCATGAAAAATATTATAATTTTTTTTTATATAATAAAGATTTAATTATTAAACACAAAACGTGATGTCATGCCCACAACTAGATAAAATGGCGTCTTCCTGAAGGAAAGATCGAGAGTTGCAAGCTGCGTTGTCATTGGTGTGACCTGTAGTCCGCTAGGATTGGTTGAACAGTTTGCATATCCGGCAATACATGTTGCTGAGGTTTTGAATATCGGTACGGAAGTTTATACTATTTGTACTGTTTTTTATGTATAGCATTTCTAACATAAGTCTTTTTTGTAGGAAGGGTTCTTGATCTAGAATCACCACGTCTTCGAAGTCGAAAGAACGTCCAGTTTCGATGCAGTGCTGCGTGAGGGCACAGTTCACATTTTTATTGAGTTTGTTAGAATTTGTTTTATGTTCTGTCATCCGTGTTTTGAGGAATCTTTTGGATTGTCCAATGTAGTTTTTATTGCAATTGTTACAAGGTATTTGATAAATGGTATTGGTGTTTAACATCTTGTCAACTGGATCCTTTAAAGAACTGAAGAGACGTTTTAATGTTTTGATCGGCTTTAGAGTAATATTTATGTTTAGATTATGTTCCAAGATTCGTTTTAAATTTCCCGCCAAATTTTTGACGTTTGGAATGGAAACATATTTTTTAACAGGGTTATTTGTTTTGGAAATGTCATTTGTATTATGTACGTTAGAATTTTCTTGATTGTACATAATTTTGTTAATGATTCTATTAGGGTAATTGTTATCTAATCAAAAATTTTTGACCTGTGACATGGTGTTAGTCCTATATTCTGGTAATGTGAGTTTTATGGCCCTATTTTTTAGGTTACTGCCTACGTTGATGATCTGCGATCTCGGATGCGAGGAATGGAAGTTAATGTAGCGCGTGGCCGATGTCGGCTTAGGGTACCACCTATGTTTCATTGACCCATCACTTTGGTGACATATGGTGGTATCGAGGAAGGGTATTTCACCGTTGATCTCCTCCTCAACAGTGAACTGAAGATGGACGTTGTAGCTGTTGAAGATGTTAAGAGTGGTATCCTTGCCGTCGGCTAGTATGGCAGTGAGAATATCGTCCACGTACTTGAATAAGAAGGGTATTTTAAAGGGCAAGCGGGGAATAACCACGTCGAGTAAAGTGTCCATGACGAGGCCCGCGGCTACAGGTGACAGGCAGGAGCCCATTGCGAACCCAAATTGTTGTTGATAAAAATTTTCTTAACAAACGAAATAGCCTTGCGTGTAGCAAAACGTCACCATCTATAGGAACTCCGCTTTGGGTATGTTGGTCCTTTCTTTTATAAATTCCCATCTGAGATCAATTGCTTTTAGGGTCAGGTCGAGGGGTATGTTGGTGAAAAGTGACTTTACGTCTTGCAAAGACGTTAAATATATCATGCAAAACATTGGTTGCATTGAGAACCTTTTCATGGAAGATCATCCGTACAAAAAATCAGGTTAATAACTTACTACACAATTTCAAAAAACATACTCTGTCCCTAAAATAAAATCATTTGCTGGAAACTTACACAATTACAAAATGATTACAACACAAATTTCCTAAATTTGAGAAATACTGTTAGCTTCAATCACTGGAATACACTCATGGCTATAACAGACAGACAGTTCAACTTTTGGTGTCAAAAAGTCAGAAACACTCTAATAGATAAACTTGAAAAATTAAAAATACAACAGGCTGTAACTTTAACTAACCTAGAACAACAAAATTGGTTCTTGAATTTGACAGATGTTAACTTTCCGGAGGACGTCCAAAATCTACTTGCATTGGGTCCTAAACACTGCATTCCGGTCGAATTCAAAGAAATCCCTATTTTCCATCTTCTTGCCGACGTTGAAGCAGCCATTAGCTACACAAATGATACAGATCTTCAAAATGAGGTCAGAGTACAAACCACTAATATAATCACAAACTTTGCCAATCATGACAGTAAAACTTCAACTAACACCAGCACAAAAACATTCAATAAGGCAAAAAAAAATTTAAATAACAACAAGGATTTATTAATAACTCAAACTGACGAAACAAATAAAACAGTTGCTATTCCCAAAAACATGTATACTGACAAAATGAACGACATACTGTCTGACTCTACAATTTACAAAGAACTAGCAACAGACCCCACTAGCAAGATACAAACCAAAAACAACAACATGGTCAAGAAACTTTTCAACAATAATCACATTGATGTTAGTGTGAAAAAACAGCTAACTTCAGACAACAGTGTAGCTCCAAGAATGTACGGACTCATAAAACTCCATAAGCCGAACATGCCGCTACGTCCCATTGTTTCTGCTATCCAATTACCGACCACTGACATGTCCAAGTATGTAGCTTCTAAGCTAAAATACCTAGAAAACGACGAGTACTATGTCAAAGACTCCTTTGAATTGATAGAACGCATCAAAGACATTACACTGGAGAATAATTACATTCTCATTAGTTTGGACGTAAAGTCACTTTTCACCAACATACCCCTTGACCTGACCCTAAAAGCAATTGATCTCAGATGGGAATTTATAAAAGAAAGGACCAACATACCCAAAGCGGAGTTCCTAGAGATGGTGACGTTTTGCTACACGCAAGGCTATTTCGTCTGTGAAGAAAATTTTTATCAACAACAATTTGGGTTCCTGCCTGTCACCTGTAGCCGCTGGCCTCGTCATGGACACTTTACTCGACGTGGTTATTCCTCGCTTGCCCTTTAAAATACCCTTTTTATTCAAGTACGTGGACGATATTTTCACTGCCATACCAGCCGACGGCAAGGATACCACTCTTAACATCTTCAACAGCTACAACGTCCATCTTCAGTTCACTGTTGAGGAGGAGATCAACGGTGAAATACCCTTCCTCGATACCACCATATGTCGCCAAAGTGATGGGTCAATGAAACATAGGTGGTACCGTAAGGCGACATCGACCACGCGCTACATTAACTTCCATTCTTCGTATCCGAGATCGCAGATCATCAACGTGCGCAGTAACCTAAAAAATAGGGCCATAAAACTCACATCACCAGAATATAGGACTAACACCATGTCACAGGTCAAAAATTTTTTATTAGATAACAATTACCCTAATAGAATCATTAACAAAATTATGAACAATCAAGAAAATTCTAACGTACATAATACAAATGACATTTCCAAAACAAATAACCCTGTTAAAAAATATGTTTCCATTCCAAACGTCAAAAATTTGGCGGGAAATTTAAAACGAATCCTGGAACATAATCTAAACATAAATATTACTCTAAAGCCGATCAAAACATTAAAACGTCTCTTCAGTTCTTTAAAGGATCCAGTTGACAAGATGTCAAACACCAATACCATTTATCAAATACCTTGTAACAATTGCAATAAAAACTACATTGGACAATCCAAAAGATTCCTCAAAACACGGATGACAGAACATAAAAGAAATTCTAACAAACTCAATAAAAATGGGAACTGTGCCCTCACGCAGCACTGCATCGAAACTGGACATTCTTTCGACTTCGAAGACGTGGTGATTCTAGATCAAGAACCCTTCCTACAAAAAAGACTTATGTTAGAAATGCTATACATAAAAAACAGTACAAATAGTACAAACTTCCGTAGCGATATTCAAAACCTCAGCAACATGTATTGCCGGATATGCAAACTGTTCAACCAATCCTAGCGGACTACAGGTCACACCAATGACAACGCAGCTTGCAACTCTCGAACTATCCTTCTAGTTGTGGGCATGACATCACGTTTTGTGTTTAATAATTAAATCTTTATTATATTAAAAAGAAATTATAATATTTTTCATGACGTGCTACATTTATATATTACAATTATTTTATAATTTAATGACGAGGTCCTTTTGGCCCAATCATTTTACTGAGTGGAAACATCTTACTGTTTAGTCTGTAAGTAGTTTTAACATTTTGTTTGTACCTTTGTAACATTGTTTCTTTCTTCAGTTCGTCCTGATGAAGCCTCAAATAGAGGCGAAACGTCGACATTAGACTTCATTAAATAAACTTACAACTCGACTGCATTCCTGTATAATTTCAACCCTATATCACTACTCCAGTCGCTTAGATTTCTCTTCGTTGTTTTCAATTTTGATTCTTCCGCGATGGGTATCTGATAATAACCAGAAGTAAGGTCCAGAGTTATAAAATATTTACAACCCCGTAACCGATCAAGCTGATCATTTATTCGCGGTAACGGATATTTATCTTTAGCAGTAACATTATTCAATTTGCGATATCACCAGTTTTCTTTCTCACTAATAAAATATGAGAAGCATATGGTGCATATGAATCTTCAATAATGTACAATAAATAAAATAAATATATCACCACGACTTACCACCCACCGCTGAGTGCGCCAATCCGCCCTGCGCACAGACCTCAGTAATGATGATGACATACCCGTACCGTAAGAGGCGCTTACCAGGTGTCACCTCACAGACACTCATTGCTGGCGTGGGGAGCGAACCACAGGCGTCAATTTTGTGCCATTTAAATTTCGAAACATTTAGCGTCGGTCGAGATCGAACCCGGTTACCCAGATTCGCGACCAGACATTCAGGCACGCAGCCACGAGACCCCATAATAATGTAATTACCAAATAATTATTTAATCACTTCTTTTACTTTTTCCTCATGTTTTGATATGCGACAGCGGTGATATATTATAGGTTTATTATCCTGTACATTAATTTCGATTTAGTACACTTTATTTCAGTTAAAATTTAAATAGAACAATTATAATGTATTTATTTAACAATGTCAGTAAATTTTACCTTCAAAATTTTATTTTAACATTACTTGTAGATCATTCTCAGGTTCGGCATAACAGGAGTGAACAACACTGCTTCTTTCTTTAATTTAGTTTTACAATAAAATCGACATCTACAAGATTTACAATTACAATCACTATTGTAGTATCCGAATTACTGAATTTTGTTACACTTCTCTGTAACAACTTGTTCCGCTAATTTCACCGATCAAACGGATACTATAAATTTAATAATTGCTTTGATAAAGTATTTTTATCATTTATGTCCAATGTGAAATATTCTAACAAATCTATACAGGGTGGGGCAAATGAGAAGCTGACACAATTAAACAAATGATATTATTTAAATTTATGAGCCTTTCGGGTTGACAGTTTTGGGATGCATTTTTTCGTTACTCAAAATTGAATCTATTTGTTCCGCTCGACCTAAACAACTTAGCCACGTACCACCCGTAGGGTTTGACATTTTCAACTAAATTTATTACTCCGCACGTGCGATGCGATGGTCAGACCGATGGGTTTCTTAAGTGTTACGCAGTGTAAACTTTTAACAGGCATAAAACATTATACATTCCTTGAATGAATGCAAGATAAACAACATATATAAAGACAACGATAACGTCAAAGTTTTGTAAATTGTACATTTTTCAATAACAAAATATGTCTTATTTTGTTTAAACAATACCCAACGTGATACTAATTCAGATCCCACTTCTGAGATAAAAGCTATGGTTTTTTAATTAATTTTGTTAATCTTTTTCATTTATTATTTAACTTGAATATATGGGCGATAATACATGCATTAATCTAATATATACAATTCACATTCCTTTTTGACCTGTTATCGGTGTCCTCTAACACACGCGTGAGCGACGGACTGGCCCTCTACGACGCGTTTCTCTAAGTGGGATAAAATACACATTGTCATTCCAATTTACAACAATTATCACAGGCGTGCATTATCATCTAATAAGATAGAGAGGAGGGGGGCAGGAATAAGATTGCTCCCAAGTCCCAGACTTGGACAGGTGCCCCGCATATTAAATGCGGCCTAACACCTCGTGGATTCCGATACCCCCATCCCCAAAAATATACACCCAGTGCATTGACGAATTGCTGGAATACGGCTCTCGTGAATAGTCATTTCTGAGCCACTAGCAGTACCGTAGCCACATACACATATCCCAGTTATGTTGAGTTCCCAGAACTCGACCTCCCAGAGGTCAATGGGTCCCAGACCCATTATGAGAGTTTAGTTTACGATCACACGTGTGTAGGTCCCAGACCTATTATGATAAACCCCAGGTTTATCCTTTACGTCCCAGACGTTCTCGTATATCTCAGCCTCTCAGTATGCATGTCCCAGACATGTGGGTTCTCAGAACTCGACCTCCCAGAGGTCAATGGGTTCCAGACCCATTATGAGAGTTTAGCATACGATCACACGTGTATAGGTCCCAGACCTATCATGATAAACCTCAGGTTTATCCTTAACGTCCAAGACGTTCTCGTGGATCTCAGTCTCTCAGGTGGTGTTTTTCACACCTCGAATGTGTATTTAATTTGGATTAATAAAATAATTTATAAAAAACGTTAGTAAACATTATTTATGTAATACGAGTAATTTGGATCAAAATAAAATGAAAATTCTATAAATATACGGTGCTTGAGAGAAATGCTTAAGCTCGAGTTGTGTCCAGAGGAAAACTAGAAAATAATAATAAAATAATAACCCGCAGGGATAGGCTGCCCTACAAGAGTCTATTCGGGCTTAGTGACTCCGTGTACCCGTACTAAAAGGATGAGAGAACCATGCACTAGTCACCTCCTATATGGGTGCGCAAGGTCTGCGAAGTGTAACCTTCCGTTGTGTGGAGGCCCACCCACTGCCTGTATGTCCCATGAGTTAGCGTCACCTGTGCTTGGAAGATATTTAATATTTAGGGGCAAATGCCTAGCTTCACCGCACCCATCAGGTTCTCTGTCCCTTCCACCTGGTACTAGAAACCCGCTCTAGTATGACCAAAGAATGCTGGTGTCAGTGTAGTGTTGCCATTGTGCCCATCCACTGCCCAGCTCCTTGGTACTGTGTGCGACAGAGGTGCATTTATGAGGAGTTACAGCCTGACTTCGCGGCACCCATCAGTCCCCTGTTTACACCTCGAGCCATCCACCACCTGCTTACTTGGTAAAAACCAGTACCAGCAGCTCTTGAGAAAACATTTCATCTGATACTGAACACGTCATATTTGTGACAAATTTTTGCAAAAGACAAAAGCCAATCAGGTTATAATTTTTTTGACATTTCTGCATGGCAACACCCGAGAATACATTTCATTTCATACGACACACGACATATTTCTGACAACTTAAAGAAAAAAACTAAAGACGATTGTGTTGTAATATTTTTGACATTTCTGCAATACAGCTCTTGAGGAAACATTTCATTTGATACCAAACACTACATATTTCTGAGAAGATTTTGCAATAAACAAAAGATGAACGAGTTGTCATATTTTTGACATTTCTGTATGACAGCTGTTGAGCAAACATTTTATTTCATACCAAACATTACATATTTCTAACAATTTTCTGCAAAAAAGAAAAGACGATCGAGTTGTCAAATTTTTGACATTTTTGACTGACACCTCTTGAGAATACATTTCATTTGATACCGAGCACAACACATTTCTGACAACTTTTTGCAATAAACAAAAACCTGATCGAGTTGTCAAATTTTGAACATTTGTGCATAGCAGCTCTTGTGACAACATTTTAATAAATACCAAACACGACATATTTCTGACAACTTTGTGCATATAACAAAGGATAAAAAAAATTGACATTTCTGTATGGCAACTTTTAAGAAAATATTTCATTTGATAACTAACACGACTAACTTTTCCCAAAAAACGAAAGACCACGTTGTCAAATTTTGACGAAACGTTTCATTTGGTACTAAACACAACATATATTTGAATGTTTGCAAAAAATAAATGACGATCGGGTTATCATACTATTGATATTTCTACTTAGCAACTCTTGAGAAAACATTTCATTTGGTACTACATACGGCATATTTCTGACAACTTTATGCATAAAACAAAAGACGACCGAATTGTCAAATTTTTGACACTTCTGCATGGCACTTTTTCAGGAAACATTTCATTTGATATTAAACACGACAAATGTCTGACAACTTTATAAAAAATAGCAAAAGACGATCGATTTGTCATATTCTTGACATATCTGCATGACAGCTTTCTTTTGAGAAAACATGTCATTTGATACGAAACACGACATATTTCTGACAACATTATAAAAAAAAGATGATCGAATTGTCATATTTTTGATATTTCTGCATGACAACTCTTGAAAAAACATTTCATTTGATACCAGACACAACATATTTCGTATTAATTTACGAAAAAAAAACAAAAGACGATCGAGTTGTCATATTTTTGATATTTTGCTCGACAACTTTTGAGATAACATTTTATTTGATACCAAACACAACATATTTCTGACAATTTATTGAAAAAAACAAGAGACGATTGAATTATCATATTTTTGACATTTCTGCATGACAATTGTTGAGAAAACATTTCATTTGATACCAAACACGACATATTTCTGACTTTATGAAGTAAACAAAAGACGATCGAAATGTCATATTTTTGACAGCTCTTGAGAAAGCATTTCATTTGATACAAAATACAACATTTTTCTGACAACTTATTGCAAAAAACAAAAGACAATCGAGTTGTTATATTTTTGACAATTCTACATAATAGCTCTTGAGAAAACATTTCATTCGATACCGAACACGACATATTTCTGACAGCTTCTTGCAAAAAAACAAAAGTCGATGATTTGTCAAATTTTTAACATATCTGTATAGCAGGTCTTGAGAGAACTTTTCATATGATACCAAACACGACATATTTCCGACTTAATGAAAAAACAAAAGACTCTTTTTATTTTATACCAAACACGACAAATTTCTGGCAACTTTATACAAAAAACAAAAGACGATTGAGTTGTCATATTTTTGACATTTCTGCAAGACAACTGTTGAGAAAACATTTTATTTTATACCAAACACGACATATTTCTGACATTATAAAAAAAACAAAAGACAATCGCGATGTCTTTACAATTCTGCATGGCAGCTGTCGAGAAATCATTTTATTCGATATTTGTATTGTTATTTGTAGAGACTTCTACAATTTGAAACAATTTTCATTAATATATATATATATATATATATATATATATATATATATATATATATATATATATATATATATATATATATATATATATATATATATATATATATAGTAAATAGTAAATAGTAAATAGTAAATAGTAAATAGTAAATAGTAAATAGTGAATAGTAAATATGTAAATATGTAAATATGTAAATATGTAAATATGTAAATATGTAAATATGTAAATATGTAAATATGTAAATATGTAAATATGTAAATATGTAAATATGTAAATATGTAAATATGTAAATATGTAAATATGTAAATATGTAAATATGTAAATATGTAAATATGTAAATATGTAAATATGTAAATATGTAAATATGTAAATATGTAAATATGTAAATATGTAAATATGTAAATATGTAAATATGTAAATATGTAAATATGTAAATATGTAAATATGTAAATATGTAAATATGTAAATATGTAAATATGTAAATATGTAAATATGTAAATATGTAAATATGTAAATATGTAAATATGTAAATATGTAAATATGTAAATATGTAAATATGTAAATATGTAAATATGTAAATATGTAAATATGTAAATATGTAAATATGTAAATATGTAAATATGTAAATATGTAAATATGTAAATATGTAAATATGTAAATATGTAAATATGTAAATATGTAAATATGTAAATATGTAAATATGTAAATATGTAAATATGTAAATATGTAAATATGTAAATATGTAAATATGTAAATATGTAAATATGTAAATATGTAAATATGTAAATATGTAAATATGTAAATATGTAAATATGTAAATATGTAAATATGTAAATATGTAAATATGTAAATATGTAAATATGTAAATATGTAAATATGTAAATATGTAAATATGTAAATATGTAAATATGTAAATATGTAAATATGTAAATATGTAAATATGTAAATATGTAAATATGTAAATATGTAAATATGTAAATATGTAAATATGTAAATATGTAAATATGTAAATATGTAAATATGTAAATATGTAAATATGTAAATATGTAAATATGTAAATATGTAAATATGTAAATATGTAAATATGTAAATATGTAAATATGTAAATATGTAAATATGTAAATATGTAAATATGTAAATATGTAAATATGTAAATATGTAAATATGTAAATATGTAAATATGTAAATATGTAAATATGTAAATATGTAAATATGTAAATATGTAAATATGTAAATATGTAAATATGTAAATATGTAAATATGTAAATATGTAAATATGTAAATATGTAAATATGTAAATATGTAAATATGTAAATATGTAAATATGTAAATATGTAAATATGTAAATATGTAAATATGTAAATATGTAAATATGTAAATATGTAAATATGTAAATATGTAAATATGTAAATATGTAAATATGTAAATATGTAAATATGTAAATATGTAAAACTGTAAAAATGTAAAAATGTAAAAATTTAAAAATGTAAAAATGTAAATGGTAAATGGTAAATGTTAAATAGTGAATAGTGAATAGTGAATAGTGAATAGTGAATAGTGAATAGTAAATAGTAAATAGTAAATAGTAAATAGTAAATAGTAAATGGTAAATGGTAAATGGTAAATGGTAAATGGTAAATAGTAAATTGTAAATTGTAAATAGTAAATGGTAAATGGTAAATGGTAAATGGTAAATGGTAAATAGTAAATGGTAAATAGTAAATGGTAAATAGTGTAAATAGTGTAAATAGTGTAAATAGTGTAAATAGTGTAAATAGTGTAAATAGTGTAAATAGTGTAAATAGTGTAAATAGTGTAAATAGTGTAGATAGTGTAGATAGTGTAGATAGTGCAGATAGTGCAGATAGTGTAGATAATGCAGATAGTGTAAATAGTAAATAGTGTAAGTAGTAAATAGTGTAGATAGTAAATAGTGTAAATAGAAAATATTGTAAATAGTGTAAATTGTAAATAGCGTAAATTGTAAATAGTGTAAATTGTAAATACTGCAAATTGTAAATAGTGTAAATTGTAAATAGTATAAATTGTAAATAGTGTAAATAATGTAAATTATAAATAGTGTAAATTGTAAATAGTGTAAATAGTAAATAGTGTAAATAGTAAATAGTGTAAATAGTAAATTGTGTAAATAGTAAATAGTGTAAATAGTAAATAGCGTAAATATTAAATAATGTAAATAGTAAATAGTGTAAATAGTTGTGACGAAGTCACATATTTTCATCCAGTTTATTTAAATTTCCCGGCATGGTCAACAGACAGAGCCATAGTTCTCTACAGACACGAGTTTGTCAAAATTTCATATTCACAGTCTTCCCAGCTATTTTCCATTCTTCATGTCCGGTCCGTAAACTTTGTATTCAGGGCAGGGAACATCATCCGACACTTTTCCTCAGGTTTACTAAGAAATCGGGATGAAAATATGTTTTTGCCGGCTGCCGTCATGCCCCTAATCCACGGGCTGTGCCTACTTGTCTTGGCAACATTAATGGACCCTGAGAGCACGATCCCATCCACAGGGCTTAGAGAAGATCACCGGGAAATCCATGTGACAACCGCAATAACAGCTGGGCACCACTAGCGCCACGCGGACTTCAAGGGAAACTTAAATATATTTATTATTATTTATTGTATTTCTATGCTATTGTGTTGTATAATTTTACCTGGTCATAATTGCCACAAAAACGCTGAAAATTTATTTATTCATGATATTTCAAAATTGCAAAATAAACATTTTGCAACCCAGGTTTTTAGCCAATCAGACATCGCGATATAACTCCATCTCCGAACCAATAAGATTACTTCCTTCCTGTTAAAACCGCGCGAGTTTCAACCAAAATCGGACATAAAAGTCGCGCCGCAGAGCCCAGAAGGCAGATTCTAAGCAACAGCTGTATCCGGCCTAGCTTAGAAACTCGAGATGAGCCACCGGCCTACCAGCATCCTGGTAAACTGACTCAACAGCGAAACCGTCACTGAATCCAAGTGTCTAAATAAAATTTCACTTCGCGGAATCTATGTCTAGTTTATAGCAAAAAACCAGAGTCAGTTTACAGTTTAACGTCACGGAGTCTAAGTTCAGTTTACAGTAATATTATAGTCAGATTACAGTTTTCAGTAAAATCACAGAAACCAGTTACTTTTATTTATTTTGTACATTGTGTGTGTCAATAACAGTTAAAGTTTTGCACATTTTACAATGATTTATAAATAATAATCCTGGACCTCCGGCTAGCTATTCGCAACCCTAATCTACCCCTAAACAGACAGTTCACAGATTGGCGCCCGAAACAGCAACAGAAAACAATACACAGGGGTACCTACGTCACATAGTAAATAGTGTAAATAGTAAATAGTGTAAATAGTAAATAGTGTAAATAGTAAATAGTGAATATCATTTATCATTTATCGTTTATCGTTTATCGTTTATCGTTTGTCGTTTACCGTCTACCGTCTACCGTTAGCCGTCTACCGTTAGCCGTCTACCGTTAGCCGTTTACCGTTAGCCGTTTACCGTTAGCCGTTTACCGTTAGCCGTTTACCGTTAGCCGTTTACCATTAGCCGTTTACCGTTAGCCCTTGACCGTTAGCCCTTGACCGTTAGCCCTTGACCGTTAGCCGTTTGCCGTTGGCCGTTTGCCGTTGGCCGTTTGCCGTTGGCCTTTGGCCTTTGGCCGTTGGCTGTTGGCCGTTGGCCGTGAGCCGTTGGCCGTTGGCCGTTGGCCGTTGGCCGTTTGCCGTTTGCCGTTTGCCGTTTGCCATTTGCCGTTTGCCGTTTGCCGTTTACCGTTTGCCGTTAGCCGTTAGCCGTTAGCCGTTACCCGTTACCCGTTACCGTTAGCCGTTAGCCGTTAGCCGTTTGCCGTTTGATGTTTGCAGTTAGCCGTTAGCCGTTTGCATTTGCCGTTTGCCGTTTGCCGTTTATCCCTTAGCCGTTAGCATTTGACCGTTAGCACTTGACCGTTAGCACTTGACAGTTAGCCCTTGACCGTTTGCCGTTGGCCGTTTGCCGTTTGCCGTTTGCCAATTGCCGTTAGCCGTTTGCTGCTAGCCGTTTGCTGTTAGCCGTTTGCTGTTAGCCGTCTGCTGTTAGCTGTTAGCCGTTTGCTGTTAGCTGTTAGCCGTTAGCCGTTTGCCGTTAGCCGTTAGCCGTTTGCCGTTTGCCGTTTTTTCACTATAATTACTATATTTACTATATTTACTATTTACTATCCACACTATTTACTACTTACACTATTTACTATTTACACTATTTACTATTTACACTATTTGCTATATACACTATTTACACTATTTACTATTTACACTATTTACTATTTAAACTATTTACTATTTACACTATTTACTATTTACACTTGTTACACTTATTACACTATTTACACTTTTTACACTATTTACTATTTACACTATTTACTATTTATACTATTTACTATTTGCACTATATACTATTTACACTAATTACTATTTGTACTATTTATTATTTACACTATTTACTATTTACACTATTTGCTACTAACACTATTTACTACTTACACTATTTACTATTTACACTATTTACAATATACACTATTTTCAATTTACACTATTTACTATTTACACTATTAACTACTTACACTATTTACTACTTACACTATTTACTACTTACAATATTTACTACTTACACATTATTTACTGTTTACACAATATACTATTTACTCTATTTACTATTTACACTATTTACTATTTACACTATTTATTATTTACACTATTTACTATTAACACTATTTACTATTTGCACTTATTACACTATTTACACTTATTACACTATTTCCTATTTACACTATTTACTATTTACACTATTTAATATTTACACTATTTTATATTTAATATTTACACTACTTACTATTTACACTATTTACTATTTACACTATTTACTATTTACACTATTTACTATTTACACTATTTACTATTTACACAATTTACTATTTACACTATTTAAACTTATTGCACTATTTACACTTATAACACTATTTACTATTTATATTATTTACACTATTTACTATTTCCACTATTTGCTATTTACACTATTTACTATTTACACTATTTACTACTTACAATATTTACTACTTATACTATTTACTATTTACACTATTTACAATTTCCAATATTTACAATTTACACTATTTACTATTTACACTATTTATTACCTACACTATTTACTACTTACACTATTTACTACTTACACTATTTACTACTTACAATATTAACTACTTACACTATTTACTACTTACACTATTTACTACTTACACTATTTACTATTTACAATATTTTCTATTTACACTATTTACTATTTACACTATTTACTATTTACTATTTACACTATTTACTATTTATACTACTTACAATTAACACTATTTACAATTTACACTATTTACTATTTACACTATTTACAATTTACACTATTTACAATTTCAACTATATACAATTTAAACTATTTACAATTTACACTATTTACAATTTACACTATTTACAATTTACGTTATTTACAATTTACACTATATACTATTTACAATTTACACTATTTACAATTTACACTATTTACCATTTACACTATTTACACTATCTAATATTTACACAATTTACTATTTACACTATTTATTATTTACACTATTTACTATTTACACTATTTACCATTTACACTATTTACTATTTACACTATTTACTACTTACACTATTTACTACTTACACTATTTACTACTTACACTATTTACTATTTACACTATTTACTATTTAAAATATTTACTATTTACTATTTACACTATTTACTATTTACACTATTTATTATTTACACTATTTTTACTTATTACACTATTAACACTTATTACACTATTTCCACTATTTCCACTATTTACTATTTACACTATTTACTATTTACACTATTTACACTACTTACTATTTACACTATTTACTACTTACACTATTTACTACTTACACTATTTACTACTTACACTATTTACTATTTACACTATTTACAATTAACACTATTAACAATTTACACTATTTACTATTTACACTATTTACTACTTACACTATTTACTACTTACACCATTTACTACTTACACTATTTACTTCTTACACTATTTACTACTTACCCTATTTACTATTTACACAATTTACTATTTACATTATTTACTATTTACACTATTTACTATTTACACTATTTACTATTTACACTATTTACTATTTACACTATTTACTATTTACACTTTTTGCACTTATTACACTATTTACACTTATTACACTATTTACTATTTACATTTTTTAATATTTACACTATTTACTATTTACACTATTTACTATTTACACTATTTACTACTTACACTATTTACTACTTACACTACTTACAATTTACACTATTTACAATTTACACTATTTAAAATTTATACTATTTACTATTTACACTATTTACTACTTACACTATTTACTACTTACACTATTTACTACTTACACTATTTACTACTTACACTATCTATTACTTACACTATTTACTACTTACAATATTTACTATTTACACTATTTACTATTTACACTATTTACTATTTACACTATTTACACTATTTACTATTTACACTTTACAATTTTAACTATTTACTATTTACACTATTTAGTATTTACACTATTAACAATTTACATTATGTACTATTTACACTATTTACTACTTACACTATTTACTACTTACACTATTTACTACTTACACTATTTACTACTTACACTATTTACTACTTACACTATTTACTACTTACACTATTTACTACTTACACTATTTACTACTTACACTATCTACTACTTACACTATTTACTATTTACACTATTTACTATTTACACTATTTACTATTTACACTATTTACTATTTACACTATTTACTATTTACTCTATTTACTATTTACAATATTTACAATTTACATTATTTGCAATTTACACTATTTACTATTTACACTATTTACAATTTAAACTATTTACACTTATTACACTATTTACACTGATTACATTATTTACTATTTACACTATTTACTATTTACACTATTTACTATTTACTCTATTTACTATTTACACTACTTACTATTTACACTATTTACTATTTACACTATTTACAATTTACACTGTTAACAATTTACATTATTTACTATTTACACTATTTACTACTTACACTATTTATTACCTACACTATTTACTACTTACACTATTTACTACTCACACTATTTACTACTTACACTATTTACTACTTACATTATCTACTACTTACACTATTTACTATTTACACTATTTACACTATTTACAATTTACACTATTTACAATTTACACTATTTACTATTTACACTATTTACTATTTACACTATTTACTATTTACACCTATTTACTATTTACTCTATTTACTATTTACACTATTTACTATTTACACTATTTATTATTTACACTATTTACTATTTACACTATTTACTATTTACACTATTTTCTATTCACACTATTTACTACTTACACTATTTACTATTTACACTATTTACACTATTTACTATTTGCACTATTTATTATTTACACCTATTTACTATTTACACTATTTACTATTTACACTATTTACTATTTACACTATTTATTATTTACACTATTTACTATTTACACTATTTACTATTTACACTATTTACTATTCACACTATATACAATTTACACTTTATATAATTTACACTATATACAATTTACACTATATACAATTTACACTATTTACTATTTACACTATTAACTTTATACACTATTTACACTATTTACTATTTACACTATTTACTATCTACACTATTTACTATTTACACTACTTACTATTTACACTATTTACTATTTACACTATTTATTATTTACACTATTCACTATTTGCACTATTTCCTTTTTACACTATTTACACTATTTACTATTTACACTATTTAATATTTACACTATTTACTATTTATACTATTTACTACTTACACTAATTACTATTTACGCTATTTATTATTTACATTATTTACTATTTACACTATTTACTATTTACACTATATACAATTTACACTATTTACAATTTACACTATTTACAATTTACACTATTTACTATTTACACTATTTGCACTATTTACAATTTACACTATTTACAATTTACGCTAATCACAATTTAACTATATACAATTTACACTATTTACAATTTACACTATTTACTATTTACAGTATTTACTATTTACACCTATTTACTATTTACAATATTTACAATTTACACTATTTACAATTTACACTATTAAAAATTTACACTGTTTACAATTTACGCTATTTACAATTTAACTATATACAATTTACACTATTTACAATTTACACTATTTACAATTTACACTATTTACTATTTACACTATTTACTATTTACACTATTTACTATTTACACCTATTTACTATTTACACTATTTACTATTTACACTATTTACTATTTACACTATTTACTATTTACACTATTTATTATTTACACTATTTACTATTTACACTATTTACTATTTACACAATTTTCTATTTACACTATTTACCATTTACACTATTTACTATTTATACTATTCACTATTTACACTATTTACTATTTGCACTATTTATTATTTACACTGTTTACTATTTACACTGTTGACTATTTACACTGTTTACTATTTACACTATTTACTATTTACACTATTTACAATTTACACTATTTACAATTTACACTTTTTACAATTTACACTATTTACAATTTACGCTATTTATAATTTAACTATATACAATTTACACTATTTACAATTTACACTATTTACTATTTACACTATTTACACTATTTACACTATTTACAATTTACCCTATTTACACTTATTTTACTATTTACACTGATTACACTATTTACTATTTACACTATTTACTATTTACACTATTTACTATTTAAACTATTTACTATTTACACTACTTACTATTTACACTATTTACTACTTACACTATTTACTATTTACACTATTTACAATTTACACTATTAACAATTTACATTATTTACTATTTACACTATTTACTACTTACACTATTTACTACTTACACTATTTACTACTTACACTATCTACTACTTACACTATTTACTATTTACACTATTTACTATTTACACTATTTACTATTTACACTATTTACTATTTACAATATTTACTATTTACACTATTTACAATTTACACCATTTACAATTTACACTATTTACTATTTACACTATTCACACTATTTACAATTTACACTATTTACAATTTACACTATTTACAATTTACACTATTTACAATTTACACTATTTACAATTTACGCTATTTACAATTTAACTAAATACAATTTACACTCTTTACAATTTACGCTATTTACAATTTACACTATTTACAATTTACACCATTTACTATTTACACTATTTGCTATTTACAATATTTATTATTTACAAATATTTACTATTTACACTATTTAATATTTACACTATTTACTATTTACACTATTTACTATTTACAATATTTACTATTTACACTATTTACTATTCACTCTATTTTCTATTTACACTATTTACTATTTACACTTTTTACTATTTACACTATTTACTATTTACACTATTTACTATTTACACTATTTACTATTTGCACTATTTGCTATTTACACTGTTTACTATTTACACTGTTTACTATTTACACTGTTTACTATTTACACTATTTACTATTTACGCTACACTGTTTACTATTTACACTATGTACTATTTACACTATTAACTATTTACACTATATACAATTTACACTATTTACAATTTACACTATATACAATTTACACTATATACAATTTACACTATATAGAGTTTACGCTATTTACTTTTTACACTATTAACTTTTTACACTTTTTACTATTTACACTATTTACTATTTACACTATTTACTATTTACACTATTTACTATTTACACGACTTACTATTTACTTTTTACACTATTTACACTATTAACTATTTACACTACTTAATATTCACACTATTTACTATTTATACTATTTACTATTTACACTAATTAATATTTACACTATTTATTATTTACATTATTTACTATTTACACAATTTACTATTTACACTATATACAATTTACACTATTTAAAATTTACACTATTTAAAATTTACACTATTTACAATTAACATTATATAAAATTTACATTTACTATTTACACAATTTACTATTTACACTATTTACTATTTACAATTTACACTATTTACAATTTACACTATTTACACTATATACAATTTACACTATTTTCAATTTACACTATATACAATTTACACTATTCTCTATTTACACTATTTACAGTTTACACTATATAAAATTTACACTATTTACTATTTACACTATTTACTATTTACACTATTTATTATTTACACTATTTACTTTTTACAATATTTACTATTTACACCATATACTATTTACACTATTTACTATTTACACTGTTTACTATTTGCACTGGTTATTATTTACAGTGTATAATTTTATACTATTTACTATTTACACTATTTACAATTTACACTATTTACAATTTACACTATTTACAATTTACACTATTTACAATTTATACTATTTACTATTTACACTATTTACAATTTTCACTATTAACAACTTACATTATTTACTATTTACACTATTTACTACTTACACTATTTACTACTTACACTATTTACTACTTACACTATCTACTACTTACACTATTTACTACTTACACTATCTACTACTTACACTATTTACTATTTACACTATTTACAATTTACACTATTAAAAATTTAAACTGTTTACAATTTACGCTATCTACAATTTAACTATATACAATTTACTCTATTTACAATTCACACTATTTATAATTTACACTATTTACTATTTACACTATTTACACTATTAACAATTTACACTATTTACAATTTACACTATTTAAAATTTACACTATTTACAATTTACACTATTTACAATTTACACTATTTACAATTTACGCTATTTACAATTTAACTATATACAATTTACACTATTTACAATTTACACTATTTACAATTTACACTATTTACAATTTACACTATTTACTATTTACACTATTTACTATTTACATTATTTACTATTTACAAATATTTACTATTTACACTATTTTATATTTACACTATTTACTATTTACACTATTTACTATTTACACTATTTACTAATTACACTATTTACTATTTACTCTATTTTCTATTTGCACTATTTGCTATTTACACTGTTTACTATTTACACTGTTTACTATTTACACTGTTTACTATTTACACTATTTACTATTTACGCTACACTATTTACTATTTACACTATGTACTATTTACACTATTTACTATTTACACTATATACAATTTACACTATTTACAATTTACACTGTATACAATTTACACTATATACAATTTACACTATATACAATTTACACTATATACAGTTTACACTATTTACTTTTTACACTATTAACTTTTTACACTATTTACTATTTACACTATTTACTATTTACACTATTTACTATTTACACTA
The DNA here is from genome assembly GCA_963082715.1 of Harpalus rubripes. Classification (NCBI taxonomy): domain Eukaryota; kingdom Metazoa; phylum Arthropoda; class Insecta; order Coleoptera; family Carabidae; genus Harpalus; species Harpalus rubripes. The sequence goes on from CAUJCB010000466.1 coordinate 113,502, forward strand.
TTTACTATTTACACTATTTACTATTTACACTATTTACTTTTTACACTATTTACACTATTAACTATTTACACTATTTAATATTCACACTATTTACTATTTATATTATTTACTATTTACACTAATTAATATTTACACTATTTATTATTTACATTATTTACTATTTACACAATTTACTAATTACACTATATACAATTTACACTATTTAAAATTTACACTATTTACAATTAACATTATATAAAATTTACATTTACTATTTACACAATTTACTATTTACACTATTTACTATTTACACTATTTACAATTTACACTATTTACAATTTACACTATTTACACTATATACAATTTACACTATTTTCAATTTACACTATATACAATTTACACTATTCTCTATTTACACTATTTACAGTTTACACTGTATAAAATTTACACTATTTACTATTTACACTATTTACTATTTACACTATTTATTATTTACACTAATTACTATTTACAATATTCACTATTTACACCATTTACTATTTACACTATTTACTATTTACACTGTTTACTATTTGCACTGGTTATTATTTACAGTGTATAATTTTTACACGATTTACTATTTACACTATTTACAATTTACACTATTTACAATTTACACTATTTACAATTTATACTATTTACTATTTACAATTTTCACTATTAACAACTTACATTATTTACTATTTACACTATTTACTACTTACACTATTTACTACTTACACTATTTACTACTTACACTATCTACTACTTACACTATTTACTATTTACACTATTTACAATTTACACTATTAAAAATTTAAACTGTTTACAATTTACGCTATCGACAATTTAGCTATGTACAATTTACACTATTTACAATTTACACTATTTACAATTTACACTATTTACAATTTACACTATTTACTATTTACACTATTTACACTATTTACAATTTACACTATTTAAAATTTACACTATTTAAAATTTACACTATTTACAATTTACACTATTTACAATTTACACTATTTACAATTTACGCTATTTACAATTTAACTATATACAATTTACACTATTTACAATTTACACTATTTAGAATTTACACTATTTACAATTTACACTATTTACTATTTACACTATTTACTATTTACATTATTTACTATTTACAAATATTTACTATTTACACTATTTTATATTTACACTATTTACTATTTACACTATTTACTATTTACACTATTTACTAATTACACTATTTACTATTTACTCTATTTTCTATTTACACTATTTACTATTTACACTATTTATTTTTACCCTATTTATTATTTACACTATTTACTATTTGCACTATTTGCAATTTACACTGATAACTATATACACTGTTTACTATTTACACTGTTTACTATTTACACTATTTACTATTTACACTACACTATTTACTATTTACACTATGTACTATTTACACTATATACATTTTACACTATATACAATTTACACTATATACAATTTACACTATATACAATTTACACTATATACAATTTACACTATTTACTTTTTACACAATTAACTTTTTACACTATTTCCTATTTACACTATTTACGATTTACACTATTTACAATTTACACTACTTACTATTTACACTATTCACTATTTACACTACTTACTATTTACACTATTTACTATTTATTATTTACACTATTCACTATTTGCACTATTTACTTTTTACACTATTTACACTATTTACTATTTACACTATTTAATATTTACACTATTTACTATTTATACTATTTACTATTAACACTAATTAATATTTACACTATTTATTATTTACATTATTTACTATTTACACTATTTACTATTTACACTATATACAATTTACACTATTTACAATTTACACTATTCACAATCAACATTATATAAAATTTAGATTATTTACTATTTACACAATTTACTATTTACACTATTTACTAATTACACTATTTACAATTTACACTATTTACAAATTACACTATTTACACTATATACAATTTACACTATTTACAGTTTACACTATATACAATTTACACTATTTACTATTTACACTATTTACACTGTTTACTTTTTGCACTGGTTACTATTTACACTGTAAAATTTTTACACTATTTACTATATACACTATTTACAATTTACACTATTTACTATTTACAATATTTACTATTTACACTATTTACTATTTACACTGTTTACTATTTACACGAATTACAATTTACACTATTTACAATAATTTATATTTTATACAATTTACACTATATACAATTTACACTTTATAAAATTTACACTATATACAATTTACACTATTTACTATTTACGCTATTTACTATTTACACTATTTACTATTACACTATTTACAATTTACACTATATACAATTTACACTATATACAATTTACACTATTTACTATTTACACTTTTTACTGTTTACACTATTTATTATTTAAACTATTTACCTATTTACACTATATACAATTTACACTATTTACAATTTACACTATTTACAATTTACACTATTTACAATTTACACTATTTACTATTTACACTATTTACTATTTACACTATTTACTATTTACACCTATTTACTATTTACTATTAACACTATTTACTATTTACACTATTTATTGATACACTATTTACTATTTACACTATTTACTATTTACACTATTTTCTATTCACACTATTTACTACTTACACTATTTACTATTTACACTATTTACTATTTACACTATTTACTATTTGTTTTTTTTATTATTTACACTGTTTACTATTTACACTATTTACTATTTACACTATTTACTATTAACACTATTTACACTATTTACAATTTTCTCTATTTACAATTTACACTATTTACTATTTACACTATTTACAATTTACACTATTTACAATTTAACTATATACAATTTACACTATTTACAATTTACACTATTTACAATTTACACTATTTACAATTTACACTATTTACTATTTACACTATTTACTATTTACACTATTTACTATTTACACCTATTTACTATTTACACTGTTTACTATTTACACTATTAACTATTTACACTATTTACTATTTACACTATTTATTAATTACACTATTTACTATTTACTCTATTTTCTATTTACACAATTTTCTATTTACACTATTTACCATTTACATTATTTACTATTTACACTATTTACACTATTTACTATTTGCACTATTTATTATTTACACTGTTTACTATTTACACTGTTTACTATTTACACTTTTTACTATTTACACTATTTACTATTTGCACTATTTACAATTTACACTATTTACAATTTACACTATTTACAATTTACACTATTTACAATTTACGCTATTTACAATTTAACTATATACAATTTACACGATCTACAATTTACACTATTTACTATTTACACTATTTACACTATTTACAATTTACCCTATTTACATTTATTACAGTATTTACTCTGATTACACTATTTACTATTTACACTATTTACTATTTACACTATTTACTATATACACTATTTACTATTTACACTACCTACTATTTACACTTTTTACTACTTACACTATTTACTATTTACACTATTTACAATTTACACTATTAACAATTTACATTATTTACTATATACACTATTTACTACTTACACTATTTACTACTTACACTATTTACTACATACACTATATACTACTTACACTATTTACTATTTACACTATTTACTATTTACACTATTTACTATTTACACTATTTACTATTTACACTATTTACTATATACACTATTTACAATTTACACTATTTACTATTTACACTATTTACACTATTTACAATTTACACTATTTACAATTTACACTATTTACAATTTACACTATTTACAATTTACACTATTTACAATTTACACTATTTACAGTTTACGCTATTTACAATTTCACTAAATACAATTTACACTATTTACAATTTACACTATTTACAATTTACACTATTTACAAATTACACTATTTACTATTTACACTATTTAATATTTACATTATTTACTATTTACAATGAATCACTATTTACACTATTTAATATTTACACTATTTACTATTTACACTATTTACTATTTACGCTATTTACAATTTACACTATTTACAATTTACACTATTTACACTATATACAATTTACACTATTTACAATTTACACTATATACAATTTACACTTTTGTCTATTTACACTATCTACAGTTTACACTATATACAATTTACACTATTTACTATTTACACTATTTACTATTTACACTATTTATTATTTACACTATTTACTATTTACAATATTTACTATTTACACCAGTTACTATTTACACTATTTACTATTTACACTATTTACTATTTACACTGTTTATATTTGCACTGGTTACTATTTACACTGTATAATTTTTACACTATTTACTATTTACACTATTTACAATAATTTACACTATATACAATTTACGCTATATACAATTTACACTATATACAATTTACACTATATACAATTTACGCTATTTACTATTTACACTATTTACTATTTACACTATTTACAATTAACACTATATACAATTTACACTATTTACTATTTACTATTTACTATTTACACTATTTACTGTTTACACTATTTACTATTTAAACTATTTACTATTTACACTATATACAATTTACACTATTTACAATTTACACTATTAACAATTTACACTGTTTACAATTTACGCTATTTACAATTTAACTATATACAATTTACACTATTTACAATTTACGCTATTTACAATTTACACTATATACAATTTACACTATTTACTATTTACACTATTTACTATTTACACTATTTACTATTTACACCTTTTTACTATTTACACTATTTACTATTTACACTATTTACTATTTACACTATTTACTATTTACACTATTTATTATTTACACTATTTACTATTTACACTATTTACTATTTACACAATTTTCTATTACACTATTTACCATTTACAATTTTTACTATTTACACTATTTACTATTTACACTATTTACTATTTGCACTATTTATTATTTACACTGTTTACTATTTACACTGTTTACTATTTACACTGTTTACTATTTACTATTTACACTATTTACAATTTACACTATTTACAATTTACACTATTTAAAATTTACGCTATTTACAATTTACCTATATACAATTTACACGATCTACAATTTACACTATTTACTATTTACACTATTTACACTATTTACACTATTTACACTATTTACTATTTACACTATTTACTATTTACACTACTTACTATTTACACTATTTACTACTTACACTATATACTATTTACACTATTTACTATTTGCACTATTTACCATTTACACTATTTACTATTTACACTATTTACCATTTACACTATTTACTATTTACACTATTTACTATTTACACTACTTACTATTTACACTATTTACTACTTACACTATTTACTATTTACACTATTTACAATTTACACTATTAATAATTTACATTATTTACTATTTACACTATTTACTACTTACACTCTTTACTACTTACACTATTTACTACTTACACTATCTACTACTTACACTATTTACAATTTACACTATTTACAATTTACGCTATTTACAATTTCACTAAATACAATTTACACTATTTACAATTTACACTATTTACAATTTACACTATTTACTATTTACACTATTTAATATTTACATTATTTACTATTTACAAATATTTACTATTTACACTATTTAATATTTACACTATTTACTATTTACACTATTTACTATTTACACTATTTACAATTTACACTATTTACAATTTACACTATTTACAAATTACACTATTTACACTATATACATATTACACTATTTAAAATTTACACTATCTACAGTTTACACTATATACAATTTACACTATTTACTATTTGCACTATTTACTATTTACACTATTTATTATTTACACTATTTACTTTTTACAATATTTAATATTTACACCATTTACTATTTACACTATTTACACTATTTACTATTTACACAATTTACTATTTACACTGTTTACTATTTGTACTGGTTACTATTTACACTGTATAATTTTTACACTATTTACTATTTACACTATTTACAATTTACACTATTTACACTATATACAATTTACACTATTTACACTATATACAATTTACACTATTTACAATTTACACTTTTCTCTATTTACACTATCTACAGTTTACACTATATACAATTTACACTATTTACTATTTACACTATTTACTATTTACACTCTTTATTATTTACACTATTTACTATTTACAATATGTACTATTTACACCAGTTACTATTTACACTATTTACACTATTTACTATTTACACTATTTACTATTTACACTGTTTATATTTGCACTGGTTACTATTTACACTGTATAATTTTTACACTATTTACTATTTACACTATTTACAATAATTTACACTATATACAATTTACGCTATATACAATTTACACTATATACAATTTACACTATATACAATTTACGCTATTTGATATTTACACTATTTACTATTTACACTATTTACTATTTACACTATTTAAAATTTACACTATATACAATTTACACTATTCACTATTTACTATTTACTATTTACACTATTTACTGTTTACACTATTTACTATTTAAACTATTTACTATTTACACTATATACAATTTACACTATTTACAATTTACACTATTAACAATTTACACTGTTTACAATTTACGCTATTTACAATTTAACTATATACAATTTACATTATTTACAATTTACACTATTTACAATTTACACTATATACAATTTACACTATTTACTATTTACACTATTTACTATTTACACTATTTACTATTTACACCTTTTTACTATTTACACTATTTACTATTTACACTATTTACTATTTACACTATTTACTATTTACACTATTTATTATTTACACTATTTACTATTTACACTATTTACTATTTACACAATTTTCTATTACACTATTTACCATTTACAATTTTTACTATTTACACTATTTACTATTTACACTATTTACTATTTGCACTATTTATTATTTACACTGTTTACTATTTACACTGTTTACTATTTACACTGTTTACTATTTACACTATTTACTATTTACACTATTTACAATTTACACTATTTACAATTTACACTATTTACAATTTACGCTATTTACAATTTACCTATATACAATTTACACGATCTACAATTTACACTATTTTGTATTTACACTATTTACACTATTTACACTATTTACACTATTTACTATTTACACTATTCACTATTTACACTACTTACTATTTACACTATTTACTACTTACACTATATACTATTTACACTATTTACTATTTGCACTATTTACTATTTACACCATTTACTATTTACACTATTTACTATTTACACTATTTACACTATTTACTATTTACACTACTTACTATTTACACTATTTACTACTTACACTATTTACTATTTACACTATTTACAATTTACACTATTAATAATTTACATTATTTACTATTTACACTATTTACTACTTACACTCTTTACTACTTACACTATTTACTACTTACACTATCTACTACTTACACTATTTACAATTTACACTATTTACAATTTACGCTATTTACAATTTCACTAAATACAATTTACACTATTTACAATTTACACTATTTACAATTTACACTATTTACAATTTACACTATTTACTATTTACACTATTTAATATTTACATTATTTACTATTTACAAATATTTACTATTTACACTATTTAATATTTACACTATTTACTATTTACACTATTTACTATTTACACTATTTACAATTTACACTATTTACAATTTACACTATTTACAAATTACACTATTTACACTATATACAATTTACACTATTTACAATTTACACTATCTACAGTTTACACTATATACAATTTACACTATTTACTATTTGCACTATTTACTATTTACACTATTTATTATTTACACTATTTACTTTTTACAATATTTAATATTTACACCATTTACTATTTACACTATTTACACTATTTACTATTTACACAATTTACTATTTTACACTGTTTACTATTTGTACTGGTTACTATTTACACTGTATAATTTTTACACTATTTACTATTTACACTATTTACAATTTACACTATTTACTATTTACACTATTTACTATTTACACTATTTACTATATACACTATTTACTATTTACACTGTTTACTATTTGCACGAATTACAATTTACACTATTTACAATAATTTACACTATATACAATTTACACTATATACAATTTACACTATATACAATTTGCACTATATACAATTTACACTATATACAATTTACGCTATTTACTATTTACACTATTTACTATTTACACTATTTACTATTTACACTATTTACAATTTACACTATATACAATTTATACTATTTGCTATTTACTATTTACACTATTTACTGTTTACACTACTAACTATTTAAACTATTTAATATTTACACTATATACAATTTACACTATTTACAATTTACACTATTTACACTATTTACACCATTTACTGTTTACACTATTCACTATTTACACTATTTACTATTTACACTATTTTCTATTTACACTATTTACTATCTACACTATTTACTATTTATACTATTTATTATTTTCACTATTTACTATTTACACTATTTACTATTTACACTATTTACTATTTACACTATATACAATTTACACTATTTACAATTTATACTATTTACGATTAACATTATTTACAATTTAACTTATTTACTATTTACACTATTTACTATTTACACTATGTACTATTTACACTATTTAATATTTACACTATTCACAATTTACACTATTTACACTATTTATTATTTACACTGTTTACTATTTACACTGTTTACTATTTTCACTGTTTACTATTTACACTGTGTACTATTTACACTATTCACTGTTTACAATATTTACTATTTACACTATTTACTATTTACACTATTTACTATTTACACTATTTACTATTTACACTATTTACTATTTACACTATTTTCTATTTACACTTTTTACTATTTACAATTTTCACACTATTTACTATTTACACTATTTACTATTTAAACTATTTACTGTGTACACTATTTACTATTTACACTATTTACTATTTACACTATTTACTATTTACACTATTTACTATTTACACTATTTACTACTTACACTATTTATTACTTACACTATTTACTACTTACACTATTTACTATTTACACTAATTACTATTTACTATTTACACTATTTACTATTTACACTATTTACTATTTACACTATTTACTATTTACACTATTTATTATTTACACTATTTACTATTTACACTATTTACTATTTACACAATTTTCTATTACACTATTTACCATTTACAATTTTTACTATTTACACTATTTACTATTTACACTATTTACTATTTGCACTATTTATTATTTACACTGTTTACTATTTACACTGTTTACTATTTACACTGTTTACTATTTACTATTTACACTATTTACAATTTACACTATTTACAATTTACACTATTTAAAATTTACGCTATTTACAATTTACCTATATACAATTTACACGATCTACAATTTACACTATTTACTATTTACACTATTTACACTATTTACACTATTTACACTATTTACTATTTACACTATTTACTATTTACACTACTTACTATTTACACTATTTACTACTTACACTATATACTATTTACACTATTTACTATTTGCACTATTTACCATTTACACTATTTACTATTTACACTATTTACCATTTACACTATTTACTATTTACACTATTTACTATTTACACTACTTACTATTTACACTATTTACTACTTACACTATTTACTATTTACACTATTTACAATTTACACTATTAATAATTTACATTATTTACTATTTACACTATTTACTACTTACACTCTTTACTACTTACACTATTTACTACTTACACTATCTACTACTTACACTATTTACAATTTACACTATTTACAATTTACGCTATTTACAATTTCACTAAATACAATTTACACTATTTACAATTTACACTATTTACAATTTACACTATTTACTATTTACACTATTTAATATTTACATTATTTACTATTTACAAATATTTACTATTTACACTATTTAATATTTACACTATTTACTATTTACACTATTTACTATTTACACTATTTACAATTTACACTATTTACAATTTACACTATTTACAAATTACACTATTTACACTATATACATATTACACTATTTAAAATTTACACTATCTACAGTTTACACTATATACAATTTACACTATTTACTATTTGCACTATTTACTATTTACACTATTTATTATTTACACTATTTACTTTTTACAATATTTAATATTTACACCATTTACTATTTACACTATTTACACTATTTACTATTTACACAATTTACTATTTACACTGTTTACTATTTGTACTGGTTACTATTTACACTGTATAATTTTTACACTATTTACTATTTACACTATTTACAATTTACACTATTTACACTATATACAATTTACACTATTTACACTATATACAATTTACACTATTTACAATTTACACTTTTCTCTATTTACACTATCTACAGTTTACACTATATACAATTTACACTATTTACTATTTACACTATTTACTATTTACACTCTTTATTATTTACACTATTTACTATTTACAATATGTACTATTTACACCAGTTACTATTTACACTATTTACACTATTTACTATTTACACTATTTACTATTTACACTGTTTATATTTGCACTGGTTACTATTTACACTGTATAATTTTTACACTATTTACTATTTACACTATTTACAATAATTTACACTATATACAATTTACGCTATATACAATTTACACTATATACAATTTACACTATATACAATTTACGCTATTTGATATTTACACTATTTACTATTTACACTATTTACTATTTACACTATTTAAAATTTACACTATATACAATTTACACTATTCACTATTTACTATTTACTATTTACACTATTTACTGTTTACACTATTTACTATTTAAACTATTTACTATTTACACTATATACAATTTACACTATTTACAATTTACACTATTAACAATTTACACTGTTTACAATTTACGCTATTTACAATTTAACTATATACAATTTACATTATTTACAATTTACACTATTTACAATTTACACTATATACAATTTACACTATTTACTATTTACACTATTTACTATTTACACTATTTACTATTTACACCTTTTTACTATTTACACTATTTACTATTTACACTATTTACTATTTACACTATTTACTATTTACACTATTTATTATTTACACTATTTACTATTTACACTATTTACTATTTACACAATTTTCTATTACACTATTTACCATTTACAATTTTTACTATTTACACTATTTACTATTTACACTATTTACTATTTGCACTATTTATTATTTACACTGTTTACTATTTACACTGTTTACTATTTACACTGTTTACTATTTACACTATTTACTATTTACACTATTTACAATTTACACTATTTACAATTTACACTATTTACAATTTACGCTATTTACAATTTACCTATATACAATTTACACGATCTACAATTTACACTATTTTGTATTTACACTATTTACACTATTTACACTATTTACACTATTTACTATTTACACTATTCACTATTTACACTACTTACTATTTACACTATTTACTACTTACACTATATACTATTTACACTATTTACTATTTGCACTATTTACTATTTACACCATTTACTATTTACACTATTTACTATTTACACTATTTACACTATTTACTATTTACACTACTTACTATTTACACTATTTACTACTTACACTATTTACTATTTACACTATTTACAATTTACACTATTAATAATTTACATTATTTACTATTTACACTATTTACTACTTACACTCTTTACTACTTACACTATTTACTACTTACACTATCTACTACTTACACTATTTACAATTTACACTATTTACAATTTACGCTATTTACAATTTCACTAAATACAATTTACACTATTTACAATTTACACTATTTACAATTTACACTATTTACAATTTACACTATTTACTATTTACACTATTTAATATTTACATTATTTACTATTTACAAATATTTACTATTTACACTATTTAATATTTACACTATTTACTATTTACACTATTTACTATTTACACTATTTACAATTTACACTATTTACAATTTACACTATTTACAAATTACACTATTTACACTATATACAATTTACACTATTTACAATTTACACTATCTACAGTTTACACTATATACAATTTACACTATTTACTATTTGCACTATTTACTATTTACACTATTTATTATTTACACTATTTACTTTTTACAATATTTAATATTTACACCATTTACTATTTACACTATTTACACTATTTACTATTTACACAATTTACTATTTTACACTGTTTACTATTTGTACTGGTTACTATTTACACTGTATAATTTTTACACTATTTACTATTTACACTATTTACAATTTACACTATTTACTATTTACACTATTTACTATTTACACTATTTACTATATACACTATTTACTATTTACACTGTTTACTATTTGCACGAATTACAATTTACACTATTTACAATAATTTACACTATATACAATTTACACTATATACAATTTACACTATATACAATTTGCACTATATACAATTTACACTATATACAATTTACGCTATTTACTATTTACACTATTTACTATTTACACTATTTACTATTTACACTATTTACAATTTACACTATATACAATTTATACTATTTGCTATTTACTATTTACACTATTTACTGTTTACACTACTAACTATTTAAACTATTTAATATTTACACTATATACAATTTACACTATTTACAATTTACACTATTTACACTATTTACACCATTTACTGTTTACACTATTCACTATTTACACTATTTACTATTTACACTATTTTCTATTTACACTATTTACTATCTACACTATTTACTATTTATACTATTTATTATTTTCACTATTTACTATTTACACTATTTACTATTTACACTATTTACTATTTACACTATATACAATTTACACTATTTACAATTTATACTATTTACGATTAACATTATTTACAATTTAACTTATTTACTATTTACACTATTTACTATTTACACTATGTACTATTTACACTATTTAATATTTACACTATTCACAATTTACACTATTTACACTATTTATTATTTACACTGTTTACTATTTACACTGTTTACTATTTTCACTGTTTACTATTTACACTGTGTACTATTTACACTATTCACTGTTTACAATATTTACTATTTACACTATTTACTATTTACACTATTTACTATTTACACTATTTACTATTTACACTATTTACTATTTACACTATTTTCTATTTACACTTTTTACTATTTACAATTTTCACACTATTTACTATTTACACTATTTACTATTTAAACTATTTACTGTGTACACTATTTACTATTTACACTATTTACTATTTACACTATTTACTATTTACACTATTTACTATTTACACTATTTACTACTTACACTATTTATTACTTACACTATTTACTACTTACACTATTTACTATTTACACTAATTACTATTTACTATTTACACTATTTACTATTTACACTATTTACTATTTACACTATTTACAGTTTACACTATTTGCACTTATTACACTATTTACACTTATTACACTATTTACTATTTACACTATTTACTTTTAACACTATTTACTATTTACACTACTTACTATTTACACTATTTACTACTTACACTATTTACTACTTACACTATTTACTACTTACACTATTTACTATTTACACTATTTACAATTTACACTATTAACAATTTACACTATTAACTATTTACACTATTTACTACTTACACCATTTACTACGTACACTATTTACCTCTTACACTATTTACTACTTACCCTATTTACTATTTACACAATTTACCATTTACACTATTTACTATTTAAACTATTTACTAATTACACTATTTACTATTTACACTATTTACTGTTTACACTATTTGCACTTATTTCACTATTTACACTTATTTCACTATTTACTATTTACACTATTTACTATTTACACTATTTACACTATTTACTATTTACACTATTTACTACTTACATTATTTACTACTTACACTATTTACAATTTACACAATTTACACTATTTACTACTTACACTGTTTAATACTTACACTATTTACTACTTACAATATTTACTACTTACACTATTTACTACTTACACTATTTACTACTTACACTATTTAGTACTTACACTATCCACTACTTACACTATTTACTATTTACTTTATTTACTATTTGCACTATTTTCTATTTACACTATTTACTATTAACACTTTTTACTATTTACACTATTTACTATCTACACTATTTACAATTTACACTATTTACTATTTACACTATTTATTATTTAAATTGTATACTATTTGCACGATTTACAATTTACACTATTTACAATAATTTACACTATACAATTTACACTATATACAATTTACACTTAATACAATTTACTCTATATACAATTTACGCTATCTACTATTTACACTATTTACTATTTACACTATTTACAATTTACACTATTAACAATTTACACTATTTACTATTTACTTTTTACACTATTTACTGTTTACACTATTTACTATTTAAACTTTTTACTATTTACACTATATACAATTTACACTATTTACAATTTACACTATTTACAATTAACACTATTTACAATTTACACTATTTACAATTTACACTATTTACACTATTTACTGTTTACACTATTTACTATTTACACTATTTACTGTTTACACTATCTACTATTTACACTATTTACTATTTACGCTATTTATTATTTACACTATTTTCTATTTACACTATTTACTATCTACACTATTTACTATTTACCCTATTTATTATTTTCACTATTTACTATTTACACTATTTACTATTTACACTATTTATTATTTACACTATTCACGTTTTGCACTATTTACTTTTTACACTATTTACACTATTTACTATTTACACTATTTACTATTTACACTATTTACTATTTATACTTTTTACTATTTACACTATTTATTATTTATACTATTTATTATTTACATTATTTACTATTTACACTATTTACTATTTACACTATATACAATTTACACTAATTACAATTTACACTATTTACAATTAACATTATATACAATTTACATTATTAACTATTTACACTATTTACTATTTACACTATTTACTATTTACACTATTTACTATTTACACTATTTACAATTTACACTATTTACAATTTACACTGTTTACACTATATACAATTTACACTATTTACAATTTACACTATATACAATTTACCATTAAAACTATTTACTAATTACACTATTTACTATTTACACTATTTACTATTTACACTATTTACTATTTAAACTATTTACTATTTACACTATTTACTATTTACACTATTTACATTATTAACTATTTACACTATTTACAATTTACACTATTTACTATTTACACTATTTACTACTAACACTATTTACTATTTACACTATTTATTATTTAAACTATTTACTATTTACTCTTTACACTATTTTCTGTTTACACTATTTACTATTTACACTATTAACTATTTACACAATTTACTAATACACTATTTACTATTTACACTATTTACTATTTACACTATGTATTATTTACGCTATTTACAAATTACGCTGTTTACTATTTACACTATTAACTAATTACACTTTTTACTATTTACACTATTTATTATTTACACTATTTATTATTTACACTATATATTATTTACACTATTTTCTATTTACACTATTTACTATTTTTACTATTTACTATTTACACTATTTACTATTTACACTATTTACTATTTACTATGTACACTATTTACTATTTACACTATTTACTATATACATTATTTACTATTTACACTATTTACTATTTACACTATATACAATTTACACTATTTACAATTTACACTATTTACAATTAACATTATACACAGTTTACATTATTTACTATTTACACTATTTACTATTTTCACTATTTACTATTTACACTATTTACAGTTTACACTATATACAATTTACACTATTTACTATTTTAAACTAATTACTATTTACACTATTTACTATTTACACTATTTACTATTTACACTATTTACTATTTGCACTATTTACTATTTACACTATTAACTATTTACACTATTTACTATTTACACTATTTACTATTTGCACTATTTACTATTTACACTATTTACTATTTAAACTATTTACTATTTACACTATTTACTATTTACACTATTTACCATTTAAACTATTTACTTTTTACACTATTTACTAATTACACTATTTACTATTTACACTATTTACTATTTACAATTTCTACTATTTACACTATTTACTATTTACACTATTTACTATTTACACAATTTACTTTTTACACTATTAACTATTTACACTATTTACAGTAATTACAATTTACACTATTTACTATTTACACTATTTACTTTTTACATTATTTACTTTTTACTCTGTTTTCTATTTACACTATTTACTATATACACTATTTACTATTTACACTATTTACTATTTACACTATTTACTATTTACACTATTTATTATTCAAACTATTTACTATTTATTCTTTACACTTTTTACTATTTACACTATTTACTATTCACACTATATACTATTTACACTATATACTATTTACACTATTTACTACTTACACTATTTACTATTCACAATATTTACTATTTACACTATTTACTATTTACACCATTTACTTAAACACTATTTACTATTTACACTATTTACTATTTACACTATTTACTATTTGCACTATTTATTATTTACACTATTTATTATTTACACAATTACTATTTACACTATATACTATTAACATTATTTACTATTTACACTATTTACTATTTACACTATTTACTATTTACTATGTACACTATTTACTATTTACACTATTTACTATTTACTATATACATTATTTACTATTTACACTATTTACTATTTACACTATATACAATTTACACTATTTACAATTTACACCATTTACAATTAACATTATACACAGTTTACATTATTTACTATTTACACTATTTACTATTTTCACTATTAACTATTTACACTATTTACAGTTTACACTATATACAATTTACAATATTTACTATTTTAAACTAATTACTATTTACACTATTTACTATTTACACTATTTACTATTTACACTATTTACTATTTGCACTATTTACTATTTACACTATTAACTATTTACACTATTTACTATTTACACTATTTACTATTTGCACTATTTACTATTTACACTATTTACTATTTAAACTATTTACTATTTACACTATTTACTATTTACACTATTTAGCATTTAAACTATTTACTTTTTACACTATTTACTATTTACACTATTTACTATTTACACTATTTACTATTTACACTATCTACTATTTACACTATTTACTATTTACACTATTTACTATTTACACAATTTACTTTTTACACTATTAACTATTTACACTATTTACAGTAATTACAATTTACACTATTTACTATTTACACTATTTACTTTTTGCATTATTTACTTTTTACTCTGTTTTCTATTTACACTATTTACTATATACACTATTTACTATTTACACTATTTACTATTTACACTATTTACTATTTACACTATTTATTATTCAAACTATTTACTATTTATTCTTTACACTTTTTACTATTTACACTATTTACTATTCACACTATATACTATTTACACTATATACTATTTACACTATTTACTACTTACACTATTTACTATTCACAATATTTACTATTTACACTATTTACTATTTACACTATTTACTTAAACACTATTTACTATTTACACTATTTACTATTTACACTATTTACTATTTGCACTATTTATTATTTACACTATTTATTATTTACACAATTACTATTTACACTATATACTATTACCATTATTTACTATTTACACTATTTACTATTTACACTATTTACTATTTACTATGTACACTATTTACTATTTACACTATTTACTATTTACTATATACATTATTTACTATTTACACTATTTACTATTTACACTATATACAATTTACACTATTTACAATTTACACTATTTACAATTAACATTATACACAGTTTACATTATTTACTATTTACACTATTTACTATTTTCACTATTTACTATTTACACTATTTACAATTTACACTATTTACAATTTACAATATTTACACTATATACAATTTATACTATTTACAATTTACACTATATAATATTTACGCTATTTTCTATTTACACTATTTACAGTTTACACTATATACAATTTACACTATTTACTATTTTAAACTATTTACTATTTACACTATTTACTATTTACACTATTCACTATTTACACTATTTACTAATTGCACTATTTACTATTTACACTATTTACTATTACACTATTTACTATTTACACTATTTACTATTTGCACTTTTTACTATTTACACTATTTACTATTTAAACTATTTACTATTTACACTATTTACTATTTACACTATTTACCATTTAAACTATTTACTTTTTACACTATTTACTATTTACACTATTTACTATTTACACTATTTACTATTTACACTATCTACTATTTACACTATTTACTATTTACACTATTTACTATTTACACAATTTACTTTTTACACTATTTACTTTTCACTCTATTTACTATTTACATTATTTACTATTTACACTATATACTATTTACACAATTTACTATTTACACTATTTACTATTTACACTATTAACTATTTACACTTTTTACGCAATTTAAAATGTACGCTATTTACTAATTACTCTATTTCCTATTTACGCTATTTACATTAAATTGTATATAATTTAATCTATTTACTACTTACTTTTTACACTATTTACTATTTACTCTATTTACTATTTAATCTATTTACTATTTACACTATTTACTATTTACACTATTTACCATTTAAACTATATACTATTTACACCATTTACTATTTACACTATTTACTATTTACACTATTTACTATTTACACTATATACTATTTACACTATTTACTATTTACACTATTTACTATTTACAGTATTTACTATTTACACTATTTATTGTTTAAACTATTTACTATTTACACTTTACACTATTTATTATTTACACTTTTTACTATTTACACTATATACTATTTACACTATTTACTATTTACACTATTTACTATTCACACATTTTATTATTTACACTATTTACTATTTACACTATTTACTATTTATTCTCTTTGCTATTTACACTATTTACTATTTACAGTATTTGCTTTTTGCACTATTTACTATTTACACTATTTACTATTTACACAATTTACTATTTACACGATTTACTATTAACACTATTTACTATTTACACTATTAACTATTTACACTATTTACAGTAATTACAATTTACACTATTTACTATTTACACTATTTACTTTTTACATTATTTACTTTTTACTCTGTTTTCTATTTACACTATTTACTATATACACTATTTACTATTTACACTATTTACTATTTACACTATTTACTATTTACACTGTTTATTATTCAAACTATTTACTATTTATTCTTTACACTTTTTACTATTTACACTATTTACTATTCACACTATATACTATTTACACTATATACTATATACACTATTTACTACTTACACTATTTACTATTCACAATATTTACTATTTACACTATTTACTATTTACACTATTTACTTAAACACTATTTACTATTTACACTATTTACTATTTACACTATTTACTATTTGCACTATTTATTATTTACACTATTTATTATTTACACAATTACTATTTACACTATATATTATTAACATTATTTACTATTTACACAATTTACTATTTACACTATTTACTATTTACACTATTTACTATTTGCACTAATTACTTTTTACACTATTTACTATTTTAACTATTTACTATTTACACTATTTACTATTTACACTATTTACCATTTAAACTATTTACTTTTTACACTATTTACTATTTACACTATTTACTATTTACACTATTTACTATTTACACTATCTTCTATTTACACTATTTACTATTTACACTATTTACCATTTTCACAATTTACTTTTTAAACTATTTACTTTTTACACTATTTACTATTTACACTGTTTACTGTTTACACTGTTTACTATTTACTCTGTTTACTATTTACACTATTTACTATTTACACTATTTACTATTTACACTATTTACTATTTACACTATTATTTAAAATATTTACTATTTACTCTTTACATTATTTACTATTTACACTATTTACTTTTCACACTATATACTATTTACACTATTAACTATTTACACTATTTACTACTTACACTATTTACTATTCACAATATTTACTATTTACACTATTGACTATTTACACTATTTACTATTCACAATATTTACTAATTACATTATTTACTATTTCCACTATTTAATATTTACACTATTTACTATTTACATTATTTACTATTTACATTATTTACTATTTACACTGTTTACTGTTTACACTGTTTACTATTTACACTGTTTACTATTTACACTATTTACTATTTACACTATTTACTATTTACACTATTTACTATTTACACTACTTATTATTTGAACTATTTACTATTTACTCTTTACACTATTTACTATTTACACTATTTACTTTTCACACTATATACTATGTACACTATTAATTAATTACACTATTTACTACTTACACTATTTACTATTCACAATATTTACTATTTACACTATTGACTATTTACACTATTTACTATTCACAATATTTACTATTTACACTATTTACTATTTTCACTATTTACTTATACACTATTTACTATTCACAATATTTACTATTTACACTATTTACTATTTTCACTATTTACTTATACACTATTTACTATTTTCACTATTTACTATTTACAATATTTACTATTTACACTATTTACCTTTTACACGCTTTAATTTTTACACTATTTACATTTTACACTATTTACTATTTACACTATTTACTATTTATACTCTTTGCTATTTACACTATTTACTATTACACTGTTTACTATGTACTCTATTAACTATTTACACTATTTACTAATACACTATTTACTATTTACTATTTACACTATTTACTATTTACATTATTTACTATTTACACAATTTACTATATACACTATTTACTATTTACACTATTTACTATTTGCACTATTTACTATTTACACTATTTACTATTTACTATTTACACTATTTACTATTTACACTATTTACCATTTAAACTATTTACTTTTTACACTATTTACTATTTACACTATTTACTATTTACACTATTTACACTATCTACTATTTACACTATTTAATATTTACACTATTTACTATTTACACAATTTACTTTTTACACTATTTACTTTTTACACTATTTACTATTTACACTATTTACTATTTACACTATTTACTATTTACACTATCTTCTATTTACACTATTTACTATTTACACTATTTACCATTTTCACAATTTACTTTTTAAACTATTTACTTTTTACACTATTTACTATTTACACTGTTTACTGTTTACACTGTTTACTATTTACTCTGTTTACTATTTACACTATTTACTATTTACACTATTTACTATTTACACTATTAACTATTTACACTATTATTTAAAATATTTACTATTTACTCTTTACATTATTTACTATTTACACTATTTACTTTTCACACTATATACTATTTACACTATTAACTATTTACACTATTTACTACTTACACTATTTACTATTCACAATATTTACTATTTACACTATTGACTATTTACACTATTTACTATTCACAATATTTACTAATTACATTATTTACTATTTCCACTATTTAATATTTACACTATTTACTATTTACATTATTTACTATTTACATTATTTACTATTTACACTGTTTACTGTTTACACTGTTTACTATTTACACTGTTTACTATTTACACTATTTACTATTTACACTATTTACTATTTACACTATTTACTATTTACACTACTTATTATTTGAACTATTTACTATTTACTCTTTACACTATTTACTATTTACACTATTTACTTTTCACACTATATACTATGTACACTATTAATTAATTACACTATTTACTACTTACACTATTTACTATTCACAATATTTACTATTTACACTATTGACTATTTACACTATTTACTATTCACAATATTTACTATTTACACTATTTACTATTTTCACTATTTACTTATACACTATTTACTATTCACAATATTTACTATTTACACTATTTACTATTTTCACTATTTACTTATACACTATTTACTATTTTCACTATTTACTATTTACAATATTTACTATTTACACTATTTACCTTTTACACGCTTTAATTTTTACACTATTTACATTTTACACTATTTACTATTTACACTATTTACTATTTATACTCTTTGCTATTTACACTATTTACTATTACACTGTTTACTATGTACTCTATTAACTATTTACACTATTTACTAATACACTATTTACTATTTACTATTTACACTATTTACTATTTACATTATTTACTATTTACACAATTTACTATATACACTATTTACTATTTACACTATTTACTATTTGCACTATTTACTATTTACACTATTTACTATTTACTATTTACACTATTTACTATTTACACTATTTACCATTTAAACTATTTACTTTTTACACTATTTACTATTTACACTATTTACTATTTACACTATTTACACTATCTACTATTTACACTATTTAATATTTACACTATTTACTATTTACACAATTTACTTTTTACACTATTTACTTTTTACACTATTTACTATTTACAATATTTACTATTTACACTATATACTATTTACACAATTTACTATTTACACTATTTCTTATTTACACTATTTACTATTTACACTTTTTACGCAATTTAAAATTTACGATATTTACTAATTACTCTATTTCCTATTTACGCTATTTACTAATTACATTATTTACTACTTCCACTATTTACTATTTACACTATTTACTATTTACATTATTTACTATTTACATTATTTACTATTTACACTGTTTACTGTTTACACTGTTTACTATTTACACTGTTTACTATTTACACTGTTTACTATTCACGCTATTTACTATTTACACTATTTACTATTTACACTACTTACTATTTACACTATTTATTATTTAAACTATTTACTAATTACTCTTTACACTATTTACTATTTACACTATTTACTATTCACACTATATACTATTTACACTATATACTATTTACACTATTTACTACTTACACTATTTACTATTCACAATATTTACTATTTTCACTATTTACTATTTACACTATTTACTATTCACACTATTTACTATTTACACTATTTACTATTTACACTATTTGCTATTTACACTATTTACTTTTTACACGCTTTAATTTTTACACTATATACTTTTTACACTATTTACTATTTACACTATTTACTATTTATACCCTTTGCTATTTACACTATTTACTATTTACACTATTTTCTATTTACACTTTTTACTATTTACACTATTTACTATTTACACTATTTACTATTTACACGATTTACTATTAAGACTATTTACTATGTACACTATTAACTATTTACACTATTTTCTAATACACTATTTACTATTTACTATTTACATTATTTACTTTTTACACTTTTTACTATTTACACTATTTACTATTTACACTATTTACTATTTACACTATCTACTATTTACACTATTTACTATTTACACTATTTACTATTTACACAATTTACTTTTCACACTGTTAACTTTTTACACTATTTACTATTAACATTATTTACTATTTACACTATATACTATTTACACAATTTACTATTTACACTATTCACTATTTACACTATGTACTATTTACACTTTTTACGCAATTTAAAATTTACGCTTTTTACTAATTACGCTATATCCTATTTACGCTATTTACTAATTACATTATTTACTATTTCCACTATTTACTATTTACACTATTTACTATTTGCACTAGTTACTATTTACATTATTTACTATTTACATTATTTACTATTTACACTGTTTACTGTTTACACTGTTTACTATTTACACTGTTTACTATTTGCACTATTTACTATTTACACTAATTACTATTTACACTATTTACTATTTACACTATTTATTATTTAAACTATTCACTAATTACTCTTTATATTATTTATTAATTACACTATTTACTATTCACACTATATACTATTTACACTATATACTATTTACACTATTTACTACTTACACTATTTACTATTCACAATATTTACTATTTACACTATTTACTATTTACACTGTTTACTGTTCACACTATTTAGTATTTACACTATTTACACTATTTACTAATACACTATTTACTATTTACACTATTTACTATTTACAATATTTACTATTTACACTATTTACTTTTTACACGTTTTAATTTTTACACTATTTACTTTTTACACTATTTACTATTTACACTATTTACTATTTATACTCTTTGCTATTTACACTATTTACTATTTACACTATTTTCTATTTACACTATTTACTATTTACACTATTTACTATTTACACTATTTACTATTTACACGATTTACTATCAACACTATTTACTATGTACACTATTAACTATTTACACTATTTACTAATACACTATTCACTATTTACTATTTGCACTATTTACTATTTACACTATTTACTATTTACACTATTTACTTTTAACATTATTTACTTATTACACTATTTACTATTTACACTATTTACTATTTACACTATTTATTATTTACGCTATTTACTAATTACGCTATTTACTATTTACACTAATAACTATTTACACTATTTACTATTTGCACTATTTGCTATTTACACTATTTATTATTTACACTATTTATTATTAACACTATTTACTATTTGCACTATTTACTATTTACACTATTTACTATATACACTAGTTACTATTTACTATGTACACTATTTACTATTTACACTACTTACTATTTACACTATTTACTATTTACCCTATTTACTACTTACACTATTTATTATTTACGCTATGTACTATTTACACTATTTACACTATTAGCTATTTAAAGTATTTGCTATTTACACTATTTACTATACACTATTTATTATTTACACTATTTATTATTTACACTATTTACTATTTACACTATTTACTATTTACACTATTTACTATGTTTTCTATTTACTATGTACACTATTTACTAATTACACTATTTACTATTCACACTATTTATTATTTACACTATTTACTATTTACACTATTTACTATTTACACTATTTACTATTTACACTATTTACTATTTACACAATTTACTTTTTACACTATTTACTATTTACACTATTTACTATTTACACTATTTACTAGTTACACTATTTACAAGTTACACTATTTACTATTTACACTATGTACTATTTACACTATTTACTATTTACTCTATTTACTATTTACTGTTTACACTATTTACTATTTACACTATTTACTATTTACACTTATAACTATTTACACTATTTACTATTTACACTATTCACTATTTACACTATTTACTATTTGCACTATTTACTATTTACACTATTTACTATTTACACTATTTACTATTTACACTATTTACTATTTACACAATTTACTATTTACACTATTTTCTATTTACACTATTTACTATTTATACTATTTACTATTTACACTATTTATTATTTACATTATTTACTATTTACACTATTTACTATTTACACGATTTACTATTTACACTATTTACAATTTACACTATTTGCAATTTACATTATTCAAAATTTACATTATTTACTATTTACATTATTTACTATTTACACTATTTACTATTTACACTATTTACAATTTACACTATTTACAATTTACACTATTTACAATTTACACTATTTACAAATTACACTATTTACACTATTTACTATTTACACTATTTACTATTTACACTATTTACTATTTACACTATTTACTATTTACTCTATTTACTATTTACACTATTTACTATTTACACTATTTACACTATTTACACTATTTACACTATTTACACTATTTACACTATTTACACTATTTACACTATTTACACTATTTACACTATTTACTATTTACACTATTTACTATTTACAAAATTTACTATTTACACTATTTACTATTCGCGCTATTTACCATTTACACTATTTACTATTTACACTATTTACTATTTACACTATGTACCATTTACACTATTTACCATTTACACTATTTACCATTTACACTATTTACCATTTACACTATTTACTATTAACACTATTTACACTATGCCCATTTACACTATGCACTATTTACACTATGCACTATTTACACTATGCACTATTTACACTATTTGCTATTTACACTATTTACTATTTACACTATTTACTATTTACACTATTTACTATTTACACTATTTACTATTTACACTATTTACTATTTGCAATATTTACTATTTGCACTATTTACACTATTTACACTATTTACACTATTTACACTATTTACACTATTTACTATTTACGCTATTTACTATTTACGCTATTTACTATTTACGCCGTTTACCATTTATGCTATTTACGCTATTTACGCTATTTACGCTATTTACGCTATTTACGCTATTTACGCTATTTCCGCTATTTACGCTATTTACTATTTACGCTTTTTACGATTTACGCTATTTACTATTTACGCTATTTACGATTTACGCTATTTACGATTTACGCTATTTACGATTTACGCTATTTACGATTTACGCTATTTACGATTTACGCTTTTTACGATTTACGCTATTTACGATTTACGCTATTTACGATTTACACTATTTACCATTTACACTATTTACTATTTACACTACTTACTATTACACTACGCACTATTTACACTATGCATTATTTACACTTTGCACTATTTACACTATGCACTATTTACACTATTTACTATTTACACTATTTACTATTTACAAAATTTACTATTTACACTATTTACTATTTACGCTATTTACTATTTACACTATTTACTATTTACACTATTTACTATTTACACTATTTACTATTGACACTATTTAGCATTTACACTATTTACCATTTACACTATTTACCATTTACACTATTTACTATTAACACTATTTACTATTTACACTATGCCCATTTACACTATGCACTATTTACACTATGCACTATTTATATTATGCACTATTTACACTATTTGCTATTTACACTATTTACTATTTACACTATTTACTATTTACACTATTTACTATTTACACTATTTACTATTTACACTATTTACTATTTACACTATTTACTATTTGCAATATTTACTATTTGCACTATTTACACTATTTACACTATTTACACTATTTACACTATTTACACTGTTTACACTATTTACACTATTTACACTACTTACACTATTTACACTATTTACACTATTTACACTACTTACACTATTTACACTATTTACTATTTACGCTATTTACTATTTACGCTATTTACTATTAACGCTATTTACCATTTATGCTATTTACGCTATTTACGCTATTTACGCTATTTACGCTATTTACTATTTACGCTATTTACGATTTACGCTATTTACGATTTACGCTATTTACGATTTACGCTATTTACGATTTACGCTATTTACGATTTACGCTATTTACGATTTACGCTATTTACGATTTACGCTATTTACGATTTACGCTATTTACGATTTACACTATTTACCATTTACACTATTTACTATTTACACTATTTACTATTACACTACGCACTATTTACACTGCACTATTTACACTATGCACTATTTACACTATGCACTATTTACACTATTTACTATTTACACTATTTACTATTTACACTATTTACTATTTACACTATTTACTATTTACACTATTTACTATTTACATTATTTACTATTTACACTATTTACTATTTGCACTATTTACACTATTTACACTATTTACTATTTACGCTATTTACTATTTACGCTATTTACTATTTACGCTTTTTCCTATTTACGCTATTTACGCTATTTACGCTATTTACTAGTTACGCTATTTACTATTTACGCTATTTACTATTTACGCTATTTACGATTTACGCTATTTACTATTTGCGCTATTTACGATTTACGCTATTTACGATTTACGCTATTTACGATTTACGCTATTTACGATTTACGCTATTTACGATTTACGCTATTTACGATTTACGCTATTTACTATTTACGCTATTTACTATTTACGCTATTTACTATTTACGCTATTTACTATTTACGCTATTTACTATTTACGCTATTTACTATTTACGCTATTTACTATTTACGCTATTTACTATTTACGCTATTTACTATTTACGCTATTTACTATTTACGCTATTTACTATTTACGCTATTTACTATTTACGCTGTTTACTATTTACGCTATTTACTATTTACGCTATTTACTATTTACGCTACTTACTATTTACGCTACTTACTATTTACGCTACTTACTATTTACGCTATTTACTATTTACGCTATTTACTATTTACGCTATTTACTATTTACGCTATTTACTATTTACGCTATTTACTATTTACGCTATTTACTATTTACGCTATTTACTATTTACGCTATTTACTATTAACGCTATTTATTATTTGAAGCAAGAAAATTGTAAGCAAAGGTGTGTTATTGTGTTGGGTCTCGAAAAATCGTGAAAATTGTAGAAATCTCTTAAAAAAAATTGAGTGGTAGTGGCAT
Source organism: Harpalus rubripes (assembly GCA_963082715.1). NCBI lineage: Eukaryota > Metazoa > Arthropoda > Insecta > Coleoptera > Carabidae > Harpalus > Harpalus rubripes. The sequence continues at coordinate 142,580 of CAUJCB010000466.1, forward strand.
GGAGTAGTGAACAGTGACTAAAATTAGTACTTGGACTGAAATATCTGGAAAAAATTGAGTAAAAGTTGAATTTTTCGCCGGTCGAGCTAACATAACCTCAGATTCCAACGGTTGAGATCTATGATCTATGGTTTATTGGATTTATCCATATTTACTTCATCTTTATTTATTGTTATTATTGTTCAAGTGTTTTTCTTTTGTACGTAAAAACTTAAAAGCCTAATAAATATAATACAAAGTGCAATTTTGACATTTCCGGAGATCATTTTGCAAGATCTAAAATCCAGTTCTAAAGTGTCCAAGATCTAAAATTTTGGGATCTAAAGTTTTATTTTCGGATCTAAAATTTCGGGATCTAAAAACTAAGATCTAAAATCACGAAATCATTATCATCTAAAATTATAACAACAAATACGGATAAAAATTATAATAAACAAATAATAATTATAATAAATAATATTAATAATAAAAAATAACCAATTAAAAATCAGTACTTTAATAATAATTTATATAACAAAAAAAAATAATAAGAATTATAATAAATAATTAACAACCGTGTGCTTTAATAATAATAATAAAAAAAATAATACATCAAAAAATAAACAAATAATAATAAAAGGAAAAAATAGAAAATAAATTCGCCTTCGTATATGTAACCGTTATTTCGCAGAGGGGAGGTGAGATACTGCTAGGCAGGCGTAGATGGAAAAAGAGAGAAAGTCTAGCATCACAACATATTATAAAAGGAAAAAAGCAGATACGTCTTTCGAATCGGATAATCCATTCGTAAAAAGCACGAAACTAGAGAGAACCCCACCAAAAGAACCCCCCACGGCGAAGATAGAGAGTACCCCACCAAAAGAGCCCCCCACGGCCGGAAACAATATGGATCAGAAAATAGATGAGCTAAATCAAAAAATGACCGAAATAACGAATATGTTTACAACAGTGATAGGAGAAATAAAAACTATACGAGACGAGAATGCTGAATGGAAAAACGAGATTAAAGAAATAAAAGAAAAATTAATACAAAAAGAAGAAAAATGGAATCAACAAGTAGAAAACTTAGAAAATAAAATAGAAAAACTAGAAAAAAAATTAGAAAAAAGGGAAAAACACGAAAAAAGAAATAATTTAGCAATAAAAGGCCTTAATATAAACGAAAAAGACGGAAAAGAAGAGATAGAAAATTTTTTAAAGAAAGAATTACAACTGGAAATAAATTTGAAAGAATATAAAATAGTAGGAAAAGAGAAAAAAGTAGTAATAGCCACAACAAATACATGGGAAGAAAAACAACGTATAATGGCAAAGAAAAGCATACTGAATACGAGAACAGAAACCGGAAAAATCTACATAGATAACGATATGACAGGAAAAGAATTGATGATTCAGAGACGTGTAATAGAAGAGGCAAAAAATTATAAGAAAGAAGGAAGAGAAGTTAAAATAGGATACCAGAAAATCCAAGTGGATGGAAAATGGTGGTTTTGGGACGAGAAGCTAGAAAAATTAATCGATACAAAAAACTAAACAGATACAGGACAGAAACAAAGGATACCGAACATACGCAAAGAAACAGGCCACGAAATAGTCACAGAGACGCTCACAAGGGTATTAAAATTGGATTTTGGAATGTAGCGGGTTTAAATAATAAAGATAAAGATTTTTGGGAATTTTTGGAAGAATTTGATGTGGTAGGGTTGACAGAAACATGGGTAGAGCAAAAGCAGTGGATTTCTATAAAAAATAAATTACCGAAAACGTTCAACTGGGTCGCGATTCACGCAACAAGAACCCATAAAAAGGGCCGAGCGAAAGGAGGTATATTAACAGGAATCAAAATGGATATTAAAGAAATACAACATGACATAGAATATAAAGAACAAATACAAGTAAGAATAATAAAAATTAACAATGAAGCATGGAAAATAATAACTTTGTACAATGACAATAATATTCGAAACGTTCTAAATGAAATAAATAACAAAATACAGAACACGGAGGAAGAATATCTCATAATTGGAGGGGATTTCAATGCCAGAATAGGCGAAGAGGGTGGATTAGTAAATGACTGGGAAGAAAACATCACACCAAGGAAATCAAAAGACAAAGTAATTAACCCACAAGGGAAAACAATGATTCAGATCCTAGAAGAAAAGGGCTGGAACATATTAAATGGAAATTTTGATGGAGACCGGGAGGGAGAGTTTACTTACCATGGCCCGCAGGGAAAATCAGTTATCGATTACATAGTAACAAATCAGAAAGCGATCAGTAAATTAAGAAGAATCGAAGTCGGAATTAGAACAGAATCAGATCATGCACCCTTATGGACCACGTTAAAAGAGGCAAAGGAAGTAGTCCAAAATAAAAGAATAAAATATATCTCAAACTGGTCCAATGAAGGTATAAATGATTTCCAACATAACCTGCACCATAGTTTAAAAGATACCACACACGAAAATATAGATGAATTAGTAGAAGAAATAAAAAAGTGTATAATAAAAAAGAAAATAATAATAAAAGATAATTATACCTGGAATAAATGGTTCGATAAAGAATGCCTCCAAGCTAAGAAACAACTCAGAAAACAACTAAGACAACTACATCGGGGACACATATCACAAACTGAGTATAAAATACGATGTAAAGAATATAACAATCTATGCACGAAGAAAAAAGAAGAATTAAAAGGTAAAGAGGAAGAAATTATAAAAAATATAAAAACAGAACAGGAAGTTTGGAAATATTTGAACAAAGAGAGAAAAATAAAGGAGGAGATAAATACCAATATACAACTAGAGGAATGGAAAAATCACTTCATGAAATTACTAGAGGGGACAAATGATAAACCGATAACGACAATATTAGAGAAAGATGCTGATAAAAGAGAGGAAACTATAGAAGAAATCACGTTAGAAGAAGTAAAAGAACAAATAAAAAGACTTAAAAAGAAAAAAGCGGCAGGAGAGGATGGCATAGAAAATGAAGTATGGTTAAACTGTCCAGAAGAAATCATACAAAAAATTACAGATCTTTTTAATAAAATCTGGAGAGGAAACGACTTACCAGAAAGCTGGAAGAAAGGGTTGATTGTTCCAATATATAAATCAGGGAATAAAAATGAAGCAAAAAATTACAGAGGAATAACCCTGTTAGACAGTATATATAAAGTGTTCGCAATGATCATTAATCAGAGATTAAAAGATTCCATTGAGGAAAAAAGGCTATTGCCTGATACACAAAATGGATTTAGAGAAGGGCGAAGAACGACTGACAATATCTATATGCTAAACCATATAGCGAATAGAGAAATCTCAAAGAAAGAAGGAAAATTATATGCTTTCTTCGTTGATCTGAAGGCCGCTTTTGACACAGTCGACAGAGCAGAACTTATGAAAGTATTGGAAAATAAAGGTATAGACAATGCAGTCATACAAAATATTAAAAAAATCTACAAAGAAACAACATCAGTAATTAAAATCAAGGAACAAGAATCAGACAAATTTTGGACGCAAAAAGGACTACGACAAGGTTGTCCATTAAGCCCAACCCTGTTCGCATTATATACGTCAGACCTGGAAAGTTACTTGCAAAGAGAACAAATCGGAGGAGTGGTAATAGGAAGGAGGAAAATATGGTCCTTAGCATATGCGGACGACATTGTAATTCTGGCTCTGACAAAGCAAGGGATGAAGAACCAAATAAAATTATTAGAAAAATACCTTGATAAAAAGAAATTAACTCTAAACAGTGAAAAATCGAAGATTATGACGTTTAAAAAAGGAGGGGGAAAAGGAAAAGAAGAAAAATGGAAATGGAAAGAGAAGGACTTAGAAGAGGTGAAAAAATTTAAATACTTAGGCTATACCTTCCAGCGTTCCAATATAGAAGAGGAGCATATAAATTATCTATCGAAAAAATCCATGGCAGCGATGGCCCAGATCTGGGGATTAGGACAAAAAAAATTCAAAAACAACTTTCCTATCAAAATAATGCTTTTCGATAAAATGATTAAACCGATAATCATGTACGGCGCAGAAATATGGGGATGGACAGAACAACAAAAAATAGAGCGGATACATCAAAAATATTTACGTTGGATTTTAGGGGTAGACCGTAATACCCCCACATACATATTGCTAGAGGAGACGAAGAGATATAACATGAAAATTGAAAGTGGAAAGTTCGCAACAAAATTTGAGGAACGGATAAGAAATTTAGAGGAAGGTAACTTGCTAAAAGAATGCTGGCGGGAAATCAGACAAAAGGAAAGAAATCAACAAGACACCTCCAGATGGGAGAAAGCCCGGAAAAGCTTCTATGAAAGGAACGGGTACTCGACAACTAGTATAGAAATGATGCGTGAAAGAGGAGAAAGTGTGGTAAAGATACTAGAAGAAAAAGGAAAGCAAATACAGACACAAATACAACTAGGCAGAATAAAAGAATCGACATATTTTCCACTATATCAACATCTAGTAACGAATGATAAGCCTCCATATTTATTGAACTCAAAGGCAGAAAGAATCAAATTAATTGCACGTTTCAGATGCGGGAATGAGACCTCAGAAAATAAATCGTGGAAAACAGAAGAAGAGAAAAAATGTAGAATATGCAAAATAAAAGACGAGTCAATTTGGCACATATTCTATGAATGCTCCAAGAGGAAAGAAGGCAGGAGCTTAACAGTACTCTTAGACGAAACAGGCTCTGGAGAGGAGATCATGACAATCATTCTCAAAAGAAGAAGAGAAAAGGGACACTGAATCCCGCTGAAAGACAAAAGACGCAGTGGAGGACAGCTCAATGATAGAAGAAAAAAAAAATGAGAGACACAATACTAACATAAGGAGAACTGAAGAATACGAATATGCAACACCCAAAGAAAGACGAAAAAAGAAGTTTACGAATACCCGGAAGGAATGGAGACGAAAGAAGAAGAAGAGCCCAGCTGCAATTACTCACCTATTTATAATGTGTGATATGATATATATATATATAAGACAATGCAAATATTTAAGTAAATTGTATTAAGATTCAAAGCCCTAGGGCAAGAATAAAGTTATCTATCTATCTATCTATCTATCTATCTATCTATTTATTATTTACGCTATTTACTATTTACGCTATTTACTATTTACGCCATTTACTATTTACGCTATTTATTATTTACGCTATTTACTATTTACGCTATTTACTATTTACTATTTACGCTATTTTCTATTTACGCTATTTACTATTTACGCTATTTACTATTTACGCTATTTACTATTTACGCTATTTACTATTTACGCTACTTACTATTTACGCTACTTACTATTTACGCTACTTACTATTTACGCTACTTACTATTTACGCTACTTACTATTTACGCTACTTACTATTTACGCTATTTACTATTTACGCTATTTACTATTTACGCTATTTACTATTTACGCTATTTACTATTTACGCTATTTACTATTTACGCTATTTACTATTTACGCTATTTACTATTTACGCTATTTACTATTTACGCTATTTACTATTTACGCTATTTACTATTTACGCTTTTTACTATTTACGCTATTTACTATTTACGCTATTTATTATTTACGCTATTTACTATTTACGCTATTTACTCTTTACGCTATTTACTATTTACGCTATTTACTATTTACTATTTACTATTTACTATTTACTATTTACTATTTACTATTTACTATTTACTATTTACTATTTACTATTTACTATTTACTATTTACTATTTACTATTTACTATTTACTATTTACTATTTACTATTTACTATTTACTATTTACTATTTACTATTTACTATTTACTATTTACTATTTACTATTTACTATTTACTATTTACTATTTACTATTTACTATTTACTATTTACTATTTACTATTTACTATTTTTTACTATTTACTATTTACTATTTACTATTTACTATTTACTATTTACTATTTTTTACTATTTACTATTTACTATTTTTTACTATTTACTATTTACTATTCACTATTTACTATTTTTTACTATTTACTATTTACTATTTACTATTTACTATTTACTATTTACTATTTACTATTTACTATTTACTATTTACTATTTACTATTTACTATTTACTATTTACTATTTACTATTTACTATTTACTATTTACTATTTACCATTTACCATTTACTATTTACTATTTACTATTTACTATTTACTATTTACTATTTACTATTTACTATTTACTATTTACTATTTACTATTTACTATTTACTATTTACTATTTACTATTTACTATTTACTATTTACTATTTACTATTTACTATTTACTATTTACTATTTACTATTTACTATTTACTATTTACTATTTACTATTTACTATTTACTATTTACTATTTACTATTTACTATTTACTATTTACTATTTACTATTTACTATTTACTATTTACTATTTACTATTTACTATTTACTATTTACTATTTACTATTTACTATTTACTATTTACTATTTACTATTTACTATTTACTATTTACTATTTACTATTTACTATTTACTATTTACTATTTACTATTTACTATTTACTATTTACTATTTACTATTTACTATTTACTATTTACTATTTACTATTTACTATTTACTATTTACTATTTACTATTTACTATTTACTATTTACTATTTACTATTTACTATTTACTATTTACTATTTACTATTTACTATTTACTATTTACTATTTACTATTTACTATTTACTATTTACTATTTACTATTTACTATTTACTATTTACTATTTACTATTTACTATTTACTATTTACTATTTACTATTTACTATTTACTATTTACTATTTACTATTTACTATTTACTATTTACTATTTACTATTTACTATTTACTATTTACTATTTACTATTTACTATTTACTATTTACTATTTACTATTTACTATTTACTATTTACTATTTACTATTTACTATTTACTATTTACTATTTACTATTTACTATTTACTATTTACTATTTACTATTTACTATTTACTATTTACTATTTACTATTTACTATTTACTATTTACTATTTACTATTTACTATTTACTATTTACTATTTACTATTTACTATTTACTATTTACTATTTACTATTTACTATTTACTATTTACTATTTACTATTTACTATTTACTATTTACTATTTACTATTTACTATTTACTATTTACTATTTACTATTTACTATTTACTATTTACTATTTACTATTTACTATTTACTATTTACTATTTACTATTTACTATTTACTATTTACTATTTACTATTTACTATTTACTATTTACTATTTACTATTTACTATTTACTATTTACTATTTACTATTTACTATTTACTATTTACTATTTACTATTTACTATTTACTATTTACTATTTACTATTTACTATTTACTATTTACTATTTACTATTTACTATTTACTATTTACTATTTACTATTTACTATTTACTATTTACTATTTACTATTTACTATTTACTATTTACTATTTACTATTTACTATTTACTATTTACTATTTACTATTTACTATTTACTATTTACTATTTACTATTTACTATTTACTATTTACTATTTACTATTTACTATTTACTATTTACTATTTACTATTTACTATTTACTATTTACTATTTACTATTTACTATTTACTATTTACTATTTACTATTTACTATTTACTATTTACTATTTACTATTTACTATTTACTATTTACTATTTACTATTTACTATTTACTATTTACTATTTACTATTTACTATTTACTATTTACTATTTACTATTTACTATTTACTATTTACTATTTACTATTTACTATTTACTATTTACTATTTACTATTTACTATTTACTATTTACTATTTACTATTTACTATTTACTATTTACTATTTACTATTTACTATTTACTATTTACTATTTACTATTTACTATTTACTATTTACTATTTACTATTTACTATTTACTATTTACTATTTACTATTTACTATTTACTATTTACTATTTACTATTTACTATTTACTATTTACTATTTACTATTTACTATTTACTATTTACTATTTACTATTTACTATTTACTATTTACTATTTACTATTTACTATTTACTATTTACTATTTACTATTTACTATTTACTATTTACTATTTACTATTTACTATTTACTATTTACTATTTACTATTTACTATTTACTATTTACTATTTACTATTTACTATTTACTATTTACTATTTACTATTTACTATTTACTATTTACTATTTACTATTTACTATTTACTATTTACTATTTACTATTTACTATTTACTATTTACTATTTACTATTTACTATTTACTATTTACTATTTACTATTTACTATTTACTATTTACTATTTACTATTTACTATTTACTATTTACTATTTACTATTTACTATTTACTATTTACTATTTACTATTTACTATTTACTATTTACTATTTACTATTTACTATTTACTATTTACTATTTACTATTTACTATTTACTATTTACTATTTACTATTTACTATTTACTATTTACTATTTACTATTTACTATTTACTATTTACTATTTACTATTTACTATTTACTATTTACTATTTACTATTTACTATTTACTATTTACTATTTACTATTTACTATTTACTATTTACTATTTACTATTTACTATTTACTATTTACTATTTACTATTTACTATTTACTATTTACTATTTACTATTTACTATTTACTATTTACTATTTACTATTTACTATTTACTATTTACTATTTACTATTTACTATTTACTATTTACTATTTACTATTTACTATTTACTATTTACTATTTACTATTTACTATTTACTATTTACTATTTACTATTTACTATTTACTATTTACTATTTACTATTTACTATTTACTATTTACTATTTACTATTTACTATTTACTATTTACTATTTACTATTTACTATTTACTATTTACTATTTACTATTTACTATTTACTATTTACTATTTACTATTTACTATTTACTATTTACTATTTACTATTTACTATTTACTATTTACTATTTACTATTTACTATTTACTATTTACTATTTACTATTTACTATTTACTATTTACTATTTACTATTTACTATTTACTATTTACTATTTACTATTTACTATTTACTATTTACTATTTACTATTTACTATTTACTATTTACTATTTACTATTTACTATTTACTATTTACTATTTACTATTTACTATTTACTATTTACTATTTACTATTTACTATTTACTATTTACTATTTACTATTTACTATTTACTATTTACTATTTACTATTTACTATTTACTATTTACTATTTACTATTTACTATTTACTATTTACTATTTACTATTTACTATTTACTATTTACTATTTACTATTTACTATTTACTATTTACTATTTACTATTTACTATTTACTATTTACTATTTACTATTTACTATTTACTATTTACTATTTACTATTTACTATTTACTATTTACTATTTACTATTTACTATTTACTATTTACTATTTACTATTTACTATTTACTATTTACTATTTACTATTTACTATTTACTATTTACTATTTACTATTTACTATTTACTATTTACTATTTACTATTTACTATTTACTATTTACTATTTACTATTTACTATTTACTATTTACTATTTACTATTTACTATTTACTATTTACTATTTACTATTTACTATTTACTATTTACTATTTACTATTTACTATTTACTATTTACTATTTACTATTTACTATTTACTATTTACTATTTACTATTTACTATTTACTATTTACTATTTACTATTTACTATTTACTATTTACTATTTACTATTTACTATTTACTATTTACTATTTACTATTTACTATTTACTATTTACTATTTACTATTTACTATTTACTATTTACTATTTACTATTTACTATTTACTATTTACTATTTACTATTTACTATTTACTATTTACTATTTACTATTTACTATTTACTATTTACTATTTACTATTTACTATTTACTATTTACTATTTACTATTTACTATTTACTATTTACTATTTACTATTTACTATTTACTATTTACTATTTACTATTTACTATTTACTATTTACTATTTACTATTTACTATTTACTATTTACTATTTACTATTTACTATTTACTATTTACTATTTACTATTTACTATTTACTATTTACTATTTACTATTTACTATTTACTATTTACTATTTACTATTTACTATTTACTATTTACTATTTACTATTTACTATTTACTATTTACTATTTACTATTTACTATTTACTATTTACTATTTACTATTTACTATTTACTATTTACTATTTACTATTTACTATTTACTATTTACTAGGCGCGGACGAAGTGCCCAGATGGTCGGGATAGTCTCCCAGGTGGCTGGGGTGGCTGTGTAGTACGCCTACAGACGAGTACTCAGGGTGAAGCAATGGTGTACATACCTAGTACGGGTTGGCACCAAGTTACCAGGTCGAGGACCACGTTAGGTGAAACCAGAGGAACCAGAGTGTGCGGCGAAGCCATCTGTAACTCCTCATAGTCGCCCCTCTGTCGCATACAGGACTAAGGAGCTAGGCAGTGGGTGGGCACAATATATAGCAACACAACGCTGACACCAATATTCAGTCATTGGCCACACTGCTGCAAGCGACTTTCGAGGATCGTTTGATAAGTCCGGTAAAATTCTAATTGATGAAGTCTCAATCCCAAATGTAATATGATATTTGTGAAATATTATCTTTTAGTAGGCCACAATAAAATTTTCAGATAGATTCTGTCATTAAGTTTTGGCAATCATTGAAATTAGACAACCTCTCGTAATTTTACAATAATGGAAAAAAAGTGAATTTAGTGTGCTGATTAGATATTATTTTTTACGTAAAAAACTATAACGCAGACGAAAACAAAACTTTATAAATATTATGAGGACTCTTCGTTATTAATCAAAATGATACACGAGTGGTGTACTGATTTTCCATGTGACCGTACATAAGTACAATTGTTGCCGAACGTTTAGAACGCTCAAATGAGAAATGAGTGGTAAAATCCATGACATTGTATTAAAAGACCGCTGATTGCAAGTGCGTTAAATAGTTGAAATAGTACGGATCTCAGATGAACGTGTGCGCAGTATCTTATAGTTAGGACGATTTTACTTGGCGAGTAGAAATATAGGCTGTCTCACGATATATGCATATTCCATTACTTGTGAAGTAGCGGTCTGACCCTTCACAGCTGCATATTTTGTCGGGGATTTGACCAGGTTGGGATTAGGAAAATTTTAAAAGGATAATTATTTTCAAAGAAATATATTTTCGAAATATGATTATAATTTATCACTGATTAATATTAACTGTTTAACGCTATTTTCAAAGAAAATTCACTGAGGTTAGGATTAGGTAAATTTTAAAATGATGATTATTCTCAGAGAAATATATTTTCCAAATATGATTATAATTTACCACTGATTAATATTAACTGTTGACTGCACTTCAGTTATAAACCTAATTAAAAATTAAATTATAATTTCACCTCAAAATTGGGCTAACAGTGTAAAACGTATAATTGATGTAGAAAATAAATATTGAAGTTCTCACAATATTGTAAATATTTTTGTTATTAATGTAAATGATAGTGATAGTGAGAACAGCAACAGTGACGAAGACATAATTGTAAACTAAAATTTTGTATATACATATGTATGTACAAGTACTTATTGACGAAATGTAATTGTAGATTAAAATTTTATATACTCGTATGTATGTATAAAAAAACTTATTGACAAAACATAATTGTAGATTCAATTTTGTATATATGTATGTATGTACTAATTGACGAAACATAATTGTAGATTTAAATGTATATATTTATTGACGAAACAATAATTATACTTTATAATTTTGTATATATGTGTATATAATAAATTGACGGAACATAAGATTGTAAATAAAAATTTTGTGTACTCGTATAATATGTATCGGATCTGAAGTCAAAACAAATAAAAAGTGAACTAATTTTGTTTGTATAAAACTGCATTCTTTTAGTAATTGTATAAAAGCTATTATTATTTTTAATAGGTACTGTAATGACAATAAATTGTTATAAATACGTATTTTTCTTATCGATTAAAAATTTATATATAAATGCATTTTTTAAAATAATTGTTAGCTTTATTCGTCGAAATAATGTTACTAAATAAATTTTTATAACAACTAAACAATAAAAATGTCGCAAAATTGACTTAATGAAAATTAATATTTGATTACTTCAAAAAATAAAAAATAAATAAATACGTCCCAGTACTCTTTGCCTCTCTAATTTAATTAAACTGCCTCCCGCTAGGAAGGGCGTAGGTACAAATGTGCATATATCTTGAGACAGCCTATAATAAAGATTTCTCTGCGGTTAGGGAAAAGTTATAAAAACCATAGGCGCGCCAGAAAAAATTTCTATTTCATGAATGTACAAACATTACAGAAAATAATAATAACTTATTTTAAAAAAATACATAATATGTACATTGCACTGTATAAATACCTGGTGTTTTTATACTTATGGATTAAACTTTAAGGGATGATAATAGAGTCAAAACGCTTTAATACGCATAGTCCAATTCTCAAAAAAAACAGCTGATTGTCATATTTTCAGAAATTTTTAGAAAATTAGAGACAGATACGAGAAGACCTCTTAGAGATAAACAAAAATTTTTATTTGACCAAAGTTATAACTCTTATAATTTTTAAGAAAAGAAGCAAAATATCAGTAAATTAGATAATCTATATCTCGGGAATAGTTAAGAATTGAACTTTCAGCAATATTATCATCCCTCAAAGCTTGATCTATAAGTATAGAAACACCTGTATATCAGCAAGTCATATATATTAAAAATTAATGAAAAATATTAAACAATAAATACATACAAAGCAAAAATCTAATTACTCACTTTCTACATCATCCTCACTACTTGTTTCTGATTCTGTTGTAGAATCATCGCCAACATTTATTATAAATGTATCGAGAACATCCTCGATTTGTCCATCTGTTTTCCAGTAATGTTCTTCTATCAATGTTGTGTGTTTGACATAATTTTTCCATTTCTCTTCGGTAATATTGTCAATAGCTTCGCCAGTAATCTTTTTTAAATTTTCTGAATTTATGTCACCAGAAGTATTGTTATCACGGATGTGTCGTTTCATTTCTGCCCATGCCAACTCAATTGGATTCAAATCACACATATATGGAGGCAGTCGCAGTGGAATATGGCCGCTTTCTCTGATAACGGTATCAATTTTGTATATAGTTTCCTTTGGTTGATGTTTATCAAGAATATCCATTAAATCAGATTTCCGGCATGATGGATCATATTCTATATTATGATGATCTAACCAGGACATAATCTTAGCTTTAATTGAGTATTTTTTGGGACATTTATTTTCTGCCGAATGATATGAGGCATTATCAAAAACAATTACAGAATTTGCCTCAATATTTGGTACTAATCGTTCTTTCAACCATTTTGTAAAATTTTCTTTGTTCATTTGTCCATGATAATCTCCAGTAGACAAGCCGGCTTTAAATATCAATGCAGTATTTTGAACCCATCCTTTTTCAGAGCCAGTATGTACGACAATCAAGCGACCTGAATAATATTAATTGATAATTATGAAAATTAACATAAAAAAAATTGTATCCATACCTGTAGAACTTATTCCAGCAGTAACTCCAATGATGTCTTCGTTTTGTCAACATCTTTGAACCGTCATGTCATTATCTACCAATGTTTTGTCAATATAATATATATTTCTCTTTTGTGCTTTATGTGTTTTTAAAGTTCTCCAACGCCATTGCAATATTTGTGGTCTTTCCATAAGAATTTTTCTTTTATTCTGGCATTTCCGCCAGACGAAGCCTTTTGATTTTAATAAAAGTCTTATTGACGATTTGCTATTGTAAGGAAAATCAATTTTTGTTTTTATTTCATTGAATAATTTCCTTCAAGTGGGAACTTGCTTCTTCACCAAATAAAAATCTTCTATAGTTCTTTTAATAACATCAAAATCAAAATCACTAGTTTTTTCGCAAATACTCAATCTTTGTCTCTTTGCTCCGGGAGTAGATAACGATGCAGAAGGATTCTCTAAATTTCTGATTTTGTTCTCTTTCCTTATTCTAGATATTGTCCTTTCTGAAACCCCCGGCTGCACGTGCATTTGATGAATTTATTGGAAACTTAAATTCTTTATTATTGGCTTCTGAATCACAAGTCTCAATAATTTTGGAAATAATTTCCCTTCCATCACCATTTATAACTTTGTTCAATTTAGCCATTATATTATTTAAAATTTTTAAACACCCGAAACTGATTCTGACTTTAAACTGAATGTTAATTATTAGCAAACAGGTATTTATAGTAAAATGTCATAGACTATGGGTTGGAAAAGAACCATTTAATCTTAATCTATCTACAGTTATTTTCTGATTAATTTTTGGTTTTAAGCTTCTTCTACTTTAATACCTGCTAGCTGGAAGACAGGTATTTATATTACTCGTATAATAATCGCTTTGCATAATTTATACAAGGGTTTTCTTGTTATTTGTGTTAAAATCATAGTCGTTAGACAGAGTATAATTATAAGCAGATTTTAGCATACATTATAATGTAAATTATAATACAAGTTTACTACTAAGCTACAAATATAAATATTTGTCAATACGTTTACTTTACTAACATGTTATATGTAAAATGTGAAATAAGTATTAAAAAAATTGAATTATTTGTAGTTTTCTTATTGTAATTTAAAAATTTATGCACGTCTATGTACAAACAGAACTGTTTGAATATAAGTGTAATAAAGAATCCGCTTTGAAAGGTTTTTCTATTGTGTTAACTCCCCAATAGTTGTAAAATCACTATTCCACTTTTAAAGCAGTGCGGTATCTAAGAAAAATTATATATTTAACAAGACGCATCGTAGGAATGGTGAACCGACCTACATACCAATCCTTTGCCAAGTAAAATCGTCCTATGCACAAACATTTGGCTATGAAAAGGATATCCGCACAATGGGTGCCGCATTTGCTCACAGTCGACCAAAAACTAACACGTGTAACAACTTTGGAGGCAGGTTTGGCGATGTTCAGGTGCAATAAACAAGAGTTTTTGCGTCGTTTCATAACTATGAACAAAATATGGATTCATCACTACACACCTGCGATCATAAAACAGTCGAACAGTGAATTTATCTGGCAAATCTGTGCCGAAAAAGACAAATATAGTCTTATCGATCAGCAAGACCATGGCGATAGTGCTCTAGAATGCACGCGGCATAATCAACATCGATTTTCTTGAAAAGGGATAAAACAATGGACAATGTATATTATTCCAACTTATTAGACAGTTTAAACTATGTTTTTAAAGAAAAACGGCCACATTTGGCGCAAAAAAATATTTAATTCAAATTTTAGTTCAAATTTTATACAAAATTTATTAAATTATGCACATTTATTAATATTAAATTCATTTTCACAATTTAAAACGAAAAGTTCTGCCGTTTTACATGTGATTTTTGTAGCGGGTGCGAATATTTCGCGCTGTTGTGTGTAAAATGTACGTCGCTATGATTTTCTGACATTTTTGATCCGGTCTTTTTTTTAACAATTAATTTAAATATTACACAATATTATCTCAATTGTTTTTGCTGCTTGCCTGATATCATGGCTTACTAGGTTAATTATTCGTAATTTTATCTTACGTTTTTGTAATTTATTTCGTTAATAAAAATGTACTTTACACATATCCTTGAATTCGTAATAAGTGTATAAAAATATATAGGTTTCCCATTTAAAATACGAAAGTTAATGTCATTTCACTTCCGGTTAAACCGGAAGCACTACCATCATGCCAAATACTATGAGCCTAGTTTACATATACATATATCAAGGAATTTAAAAAAAAAATATATATTTATAAATAAAAATTATGTTTTAAAACATTTTTTGGCAGAAAATAACTTAAATACCATCTAACAATTAATTTTTAGGAAAACTAGTTCAGTGAATTGCTTTGTGTACGTTATATTTATTTATTAGGTTGCAAGAGTCTGTACATGTACTAATATTTCATATTACAATTTCGCTGTTAATACTTACTTGTATCTATTATTATGTACGAGTAGTATTGCCAAATAAGAGTGTAAATTATTATTACTAATTATTAATATATCAACTTCGTCATGGAAGAAAGTCTTTGCATTATTATTATTATTGTTGAAATTGAAAGTAGTGGTACCCCGAATGAAGGGGATAAAAGTAATCAATCATAAGCAATGAGACTCCAGATACAAGCCCGCCTCCTTGCTACTCGCCCCCGCTCGCCTGCACCCCTGTGTTATTAAAAGAAAACACATGGTCCACATTAATAATTATAATTTATTAAATTGTCATTAATTTTAGAAATTTGAAATTATTTTCGAAATGATATTTACTACGTTTACATGCAGTTTTGAAACTGGTTTCAGTTTTCAGTCAAAATTATGCAAAACTGTTTACATGCAGTTTTCAAAACAAGTTTAAAAATTGATTTGAAATCAGTTTCGGCGCATGCGCATTTAACTGATATAAGTGACAGGTCCTCTTTAGTCCAAATACTTCGTTTTGCTATTATTCCAATAATTTTTTGTACTTCGTACCACTACGCACTAAAACTACACAACTGTCAGTTTAATTGAAGGTTAGTAACACAAAGCGACAGAAACGTTATGCTCTGTACGCATGCGCAGTATCGAAACTGAATTTTAAGTGTTTACATGAGTAGTTTTGAAACTAGTTTTCAAGTCCAACCCATTAATTTTAGTTTTGGTTTGAGATAATTCAAAACCGTTTTGACACTGTATACATGGCGTTTTCAAAACTAAAAACGTTTTAAAAACGGTTTCAAAACTGCATGTAAACTCAGTAATTATCTAGCTTGTTTGCGGAATGGGTCTTATATATTTATGTATATATGAGCACAAACCCATATTTCGGACGCAAATGGTAAGAAATTTCTGCAAATTTCTTTCGTCCAGTTTAAAATATAGATTTTAAACTTATAAAAACAGAATATACTATTCAAGCATTCCGCCATTTAATATTGGATTACATCGTCTTTATTAGTAATACCAGCTTTAATTCTAATAGACATTGTATCCCTAAGCCCTGCAAATTATTCTGTGAGTATTGTCTTATTTCTTACAAGGTAAGTTTTACTGTACGTACTGGATTCTTAGGAAGTTGTTTTTCCTTGTAACAAAAGTAAAAGGACTCCGAAAAGCTAAATTTGGACTGGAAGATGATCCTTAGAATACCGGTCGAACTTTTAACACCCGTCATTTGGCTCAAATTTTTTTAAAGTTTTAAGTCTATTTTTAAAGTAAGAAGAATTTAATTTTATATTTTAACTGACACAAAAGTGACCTCTTGGAACATCTCCATAAAATCAGTTAATGCCAGAGAGATTATTATTACTCGTATCCAACTTAGCATACACATAAATTACAAAACATAACTATAAATAAAATACAAGAATACACTGAAAGTTCAAAATATAAAATCCTGAAGGCACCATAATGACGGGCACAATCAACTGCAATAGAATTCCCTTCTGCAAGGTCCATGAAGGTGCATCTACTTGGAAGGTTTGGGCAAATGAAGAGATGGTTCATTGTGAGATGATGCCTAGTAAACACCCTACGATATGAGACAACACCATCATTACCGATATCTGTGTATAAACATTGAGTAAAGAATTATAATTATTTTCTCACAAAATCTGATGTGACCAGCACATTACCTCCCGCAATTTCAATTGTTATTATACATTATGATATTTTAGAATACAGTAAACATATTATTTTTACATGCCTATATTTTATTTCAATGAAATATATTTGAAAGAAGAATTAAAATTGCGGGAGACAATGTGCTAGCCACATCAAATTTTATTTGTTCATATTTTGTAATGCAATTAAATATAACAAACTGAAAACGCTAAACCAGATTATATTAACAATTATTATCACTTCAGATGAAATCCGGATTAAAATTCTGAAAAAAACTATTTATTTCATTAATTGTGTAAATGATTTACATATGCTTATTGAAGAATTACTCATACTCAGACAAATACAGATACGTATCACTATGGCCGGTAATACGTAACAACTACGTAGCGACTAACTGAATAGACGTTGAGAATCCCGCATATCTCTCATAACGCTTTCCACTTGCAGTCTTAAAAGATGCAGAAAAATGGTCATAAAAGCGACAACACTGTCAGGATACATAAAGTCGTGATAGCTATTTGTATATAAAAAGGCAGTATAACGTAATATTTATATCTTATTATACACTCGGGCTACGCAAGAATCCGTAAACATCAAATTAACCAATATCAAGTAAAAAGTTTCTCTTCTATGTGAATTTTGTTCGAATCTTAAATGTAACTTACATATATCTCTTTTAGCATTTCTAACAGTAAGTGCAACAGCGACCCTTTTGTATCTTGGGCTTAATAACATACCATTTATAAATGTATATATATATATATATATATATATATATATATATATATATATATATATATGTATGTATATATATATATATATATATATATATATATATATATATATATATATATATATATATATAAACTATTCAAATCAGAAATACTCAAATTCGGCTTTAAAAATGTTTGGACACATGAGACGAAAATATATTTGTTTGTTTGTAATAAAAAAAAAAACGATGAAAATATCAAAGTTGGAGGATTGTGTATCAATGTACTTTAGTATATATATATATATATATATATATATATATATATATATATATATATATATATATATATATATATATATATATATATATATATATATATACATATATCCTGAGTTGTATCACGCTCTCGGGATACGGGGAGCCTGGGCTCTGCAGGTATACTGGACATTCTTGTATCAGGATCTTCTTCTGGAATATCGTCTACCTGCTCAACGTTACTGGAATCTGTTTCTGAAACAGTCACATACCAAATGAACACTCAGTTCATGACATGGAACAAGAACACTATGTAGTTTGTTTTGATACACAGACTCAGAGACTACTTCAACACTTTGTAGTATGTTCTGTAAAAACAGACTCAGGGACTACTTCAACACCTTGTAGTATGTTCTGTTGAACAGACTCAGGGACTACTTTAACACCTTGTAGTATGTTTTGATAAACAGACTTAGAGACTACTTCAACCACTTTTAATATGTTCTGTAAAAATAGGGACTACACATCGTATTATTCGCAGTTAATTCTCTTCAAACAGTCGCCATTAATAAAAAGTGTCTTATTATTCTCCGCGTCTGACTTCAAACCTTCAAGAATAGCATTTGTGTTGCTCAAACTACTGTGATTTTTAAATATTTCTTTATTAAAATAAATAAGTGTTATTGGTCTAATTTAACTTGAAGTGCTTTTATAATTGCAACAAGCACATTGCAAAAGAAATTATAAGCTTGTTTATTAAGTGGTAACGTATGGAACGTTACTTACCTAACACCCTACATATCATCACGGCATATTACCCATTGCTTCGTTCACATATTTCGGTAATGATAACATATTCGTACCGTACCATTTAAAATTGGAAATAATTTAGGCGTCAAATCTAATTTTGCACTTTAAAAAGTCGTACTGCATAACCAAGTCACTATGTTACTAGTGATTAAATACCTTTACCAAAATAGCACAACCCATGATCTAAGAAACTTTCTATTACTATACTACTATTACTTAAATAGGTAATAAAATACTGTTAAATAAAATGCATAAAACAATAAAAGAATCTGAATATAAGAAGAGATGTTTGTAGACTGTAAGGCAGACAGGTGGCGGCGATGGCGTTGGTGGCGGTCCGTGGTATTGGTTGTGGCAAGTGGCGACGGACGATGCAGTTGACCTTGAGCAGGCGCGACAGGCCGCGTCGGGACGGAGGGCGGCAAGGAGTACTCGGATGTATTCCAACGTCTGTCACCATTTTGTCAACGTGACTGTTACTGCCCTGCTACTACTTCTAGCCAATGATCATTCAATTGCACTTTTATTATACTCCATTAATATTTACGTTTTTTAATTAAATAATAAAAGAACTCTCCGATACCTCACTTAAATTAAAATTTCATCTAGTTTAATCTTCATTCCCTTGAATTAACTTAAAATTATGTAGGTACCTTTTTCCTTGGAAAATATCATATATAGTCTGTCTCACCAAAAGGCAAAAAATCGCCAAAAACCTTTGAAAGCCGCCCAGTTAAGGTAACAAAGAAACCAAAATTTCGGCCCCTCATAAATAAGACAGTGAATAAGGTCACCGCTTTGCACAGTTGGACTTAAAATAAACATATATTGCACGCTAATCCCTTTTATTGAACACACAAATATATATATATATATATATATATATATATATATATATATATATATATATATATATATATATATATATATTCCTTTCTAACTCGTAATTCTCATTTTCATTATTATCAGGTTTTATTAAATCTATTCTAGTTCTTAGGTAACGCCCTAACATTAACATTGCTAGACATTTTCTAAGCAGTTCGAGAACTAGTGAGCCTGCGCATTTCATTTAAAAGCGTTCGTACGCCGTAGTTGTTAAATTCGAAGCAGAATGCTAGGAAATAATAGCTAGATTAATGTACTAGTTTTTTTCATTTTTTTTTTGTTATTTATTTTTCTTAAGGTAAGTTGTATGTGTAATGTCTGTTATTAATTTATATCAATGTTGAATAATATTTTATTAGGATTTATTTACACTCAATAAACTATAATAGAATAAATGATGATAGGGATGGTGCAGCCAGGAAAAATTATACAGGGTGATAATAATAAGTCGTTACACCCGAAAATGGTACATAGAATTCATCAAAACAAACAACTTTTCTTGGCTCAAATTTTTGATTTGGAGCCTCAGTTCATAGTTGTTATTGGCTTTCAGCATTTGCTTTCGGTTCTCTAAAACACTTGTATTTACAAATATTTTCTATTTCATCAAATAACAAAATGGCGGCCAATCAAAAATTTCAAAACAAGATATTTTGAAAACCACCCCATCGATTTTCAAAAATAAAACATTTTTAAAATACATAAACTTTCTATTACAATATTTGTGTGAAACAATTTTTTCTGTCTAAAAAAAAAGTTTTTATTCACTTACTTGGCTTGCATAAGTATTAACAAACTAAAAAAAGCATTTAAAACGAAGTAGCTTCTGAAAACAATGAAACAAAAAAGAGATTAGATTTGACAAGTACTCAAAAACTAGTTACTTCAAATTTAGCGCACGTGTATGTCCGTTTGTATGTTCGTATTTTGCATAATTTATACGTAAACATGCATCATTATGAAAATGTTGAACTTCTTGACATGCTTCTGGTTTTAGGGGAGGCAAGGCGTAATGCACAGGAAGCTCGAAGAATTTATCGGGAAAGATACCCGAATCGAAAACAACCAAGTAGCCAACTCTTCAGAAAAATTTGTAGGCGTTTGTCCAGTTGCGTGGCCAGCCCGGAGCCCCGACCTAACTCCACTAGATTGCTTTTTTTGGGGTCAGACGAAGACCTCTGTTTACGAGATACCGGTGAACACAGAGTTAGAACTAGTGGCTAGAATCGTGGCTGCAGCAGAAGATATAAAAGAGAAGCAGGCAGTCCTTGCGAAGGTCTCCACCAACATCAAAGCACGCTGCCGGGCTTGCGTTGCTGCGAATAGTGGCTACTTTGAAAATCATATTTAGTCCCACCCTAGTTGTTTCATTGTTTATTGTTTTATTTTTCTTGTTTGTTTCTTGTTTTTCTTATTTAATGGCAGCAAGCCTAATTTGTTCTAAATGATTGTTGCAGTTTGTTAAAATTTATCTTGCAATTTAATTTGAATAAAAACTTTTTTTGGACAGATAGAAAAAATGGGGTGGTTTTCAAAATATCTTGTTTTGAAATTTTTGATTGGTCGCCATTTTGTTATTTTACGAAATAGAAAATAATTGTAAATGCAAGTGTTTTAGAGAACCAAAAGCAAATGCTGAAAGTTTTTGTATTTTTTAAATATTCCTTAAACTAAGGGAGTTATGCCGATTTTTCGAAAAACAAGAAAACGCCAATTACTATGAACTGGGCCTCCAAATCAAAAATTTGAGCTAAAAAAAGTTGTTTGTTTTAATGAGTTCTATCTACTATTTTCGGGTGTAACGACTTAGTATTACCAGCCTGTATAGTAGAACTGCTGTTTAATAGAAGAGATAATTAATTATTGTTTGTGTTTTTGTATACACCTATGTATAATTATTCTTATTCTCATGCTCATTGACATTCTCATTCTTATTCTTATTCCTATTCCTATTCCTATTCCTATTCCTATTCCTATTCCTATTCCTATTCCTATTCCTATTCCTATTCCTATTCCTATTCCTATTCCTATTCCTATTCCTATTCCTATTCCTATTCCTATTCCTATTCCTATTCCTATTCCTATTCCTATTCCTATTCCTATTCCTATTCCTATTCCTATTCCTATTCCTATTCCTATTCCTATTCCTATTCCTATTCCTATTCCTATTCCTATTCCTATTCCTATTCCTATTCCTATTCCTATTCCTATTCCTATTCCTATTCCTATTCCTATTCCTATTCCTATTCCTATTCCTATTCCTATTCCTATTCCTATTCCTATTCCTATTCCTATTCCTATTCCTATTCCTATTCCTATTCCTATTCCTATTCCTATTCCTATTCCTATTCCTATTCCTATTCCTATTCCTATTCCTATTCCTATTCCTATTCCTATTCCTATTCCTATTCCTATTCCTATTCCTATTCCTATTCCTATTCCTATTCCTATTCCTATTCCTATTCCTATTCCTATTCCTATTCCTATTCCTATTCCTATTCCTATTCCTATTCCTATTCCTATTCCTATTCCTATTCCTATTCCTATTCCTATTCCTATTCCCATTCCTATTCCTATTCCTATTCCTATTCCTATTCCTATTCGTATTCCTATTCCTATTCCTATTCCTATTCCTATTCCTATTCCTATTCCTATTCCTATTCCTATTCCTATTCCTATTCCTATTTCTTATCTCATTCTCATTCTCATTCTCATTCTCATTCTCATTCTCATTATCATTCTCATTAACATTCTCATTCTCATTCTCATTCTCATTCTCATTCTCATTCTCATTCTCATTCTCATTCTCATTTTTGTTCTTAATCTTGTTCTTAATTCTTAATTCTTAATTCTTAATACTTAATTCTTAATACTTAATTCTTAATACTTAATTCTTAATACTTAATACTTAATACTTAATTCTTAATTCTCTATTCTTTAATTCTTTAATTCTTTAATTCTTAATTCCTTAACTCCTTAACTCCTTAACTCCTTAATTTCTTAATTCCTTAATTCCGTAATTCCGTAATTCCGTAATTCCGTAATTCCGTAATTCCGTAATTCCGTAATTCCGTAATTCCATAATTCCATAATTCCATAATTCCTTAATTCCTTAATTCCTTAATTCCTTAATTCCTTAATTCCTTAATTCCTTAATTCCTTAATTCCTTAATTCCTTAATTCCTTAATTCCTTAATTCCTTAATTCCTTAATTCCTTAATTCCTTAATTCCTTAATTCCTTAATTCCTTAATTCCTTAATTCCTTAATTCCTTAATTCCTTAATTCCTTAATTCCTTAATTCCTTAATTCCTTAATTCCTTAATTCCTTAATTCCTTAATTCCTTAATTCCTTAATTCCTTAATTCCTTAATTCCTTAATTCCTTAATTCCTTAATTCCTTAATTCCTTAATTCCTTAATTCCTTAATTCCTTAATTCCTTAATTCCTTAATTCCTTAATTCCTTAATTCCTTAATTCCTTAATTCCTTAATTCCTTAATTCCTTAATTCCTTAATTCCTTAATTCCTTAATTCCTTAATTCCTTAATTCCTTAATTCCTTAATTCCTTAATTCCTTAATTCCTTAATTCCTTAATTCCTTAATTCCTTAATTCCTTAATTCCTTAATTCCTTAATTCCTTAATTCCTTAATTCCTTAATTCCTTAATTCCTTAATTCCTTAATTCCTTAATTCCTTAATTCCTTAATTCCTTAATTCCTTAATTCCTTAATTCCTTAATTCCTTAATTCCTTAATTCCTTAATTCCTTAATTCCTTAATTCCTTAATTCCTTAATTCCTTAATTCCTTAATTCCTTAATTCCTTAATTCCTTAATTCCTTAATTCCTTAATTCCTTAATTCCTTAATTCCTTAATTCCTTAATTCCTTAATTCCTTAATTCCTTAATTCCTTAATTCCTTAATTCCTTAATTCCTTAATTCCTTAATTCCTTAATTCCTTAATTCCTTAATTCCTTAATTCCTTAATTCCTTAATTCCTTAATTCCTTAATTCCTTAATTCCTTAATTCCTTAATTCCTTAATTCCTTAATTCCTTAATTCCTTAATTCCTTAATTCCTTAATTCCTTAATTCCTTAATTCCTTAATTCCTTAATTCCTTAATTCCTTAATTCCTTAATTCCTTAATTCCTTAATTCCTTAATTCCTTAATTCCTTAATTCCTTAATTCCTTAATTCCTTAATTCCTTAATTCCTTAATTCCTTAATTCCTTAATTCCTTAATTCCTTAATTCCTTAATTCCTTAATTCCTTAATTCCTTAATTCCTTAATTCCTTAATTCCTTAATTCCTTAATTCCTTAATTCCTTAATTCCTTAATTCCTTAATTCCTTAATTCCTTAATTCCTTAATTCCTTAATTCCTTAATTCCTTAATTCCTTAATTCCTTAATTCCTTAATTCCTTAATTCCTTAATTCCTTAATTCCTTAATTCCTTAATTCCTTAATTCCTTAATTCCTTAATTCCTTAATTCCTTAATTCCTTAATTCCTTAATTCCTTAATTCCTTAATTCCTTAATTCCTTAATTCCTTAATTCCTTAATTCCTTAATTCCTTAATTCCTTAATTCCTTAATTCCTTAATTCCTTAATTCCTTAATTCCTTAATTCCTTAATTCCTTAATTCCTTAATTCCTTAATTCCTTAATTCCTTAATTCCTTAATTCCTTAATTCCTTAATTCCTTAATTCCTTAATTCCTTAATTCCTTAATTCCTTAATTCCTTAATTCCTTAATTCCTTAATTCCTTAATTCCTTAATTCCTTAATTCCTTAATTCCTTAATTCCTTAATTCCTTAATTCCTTAATTCCTTAATTCCTTAATTCCTTAATTCCTTAATTCCTTAATTCGTTAATTCGTTAATTCGTTAATTCCTTAATTCCTTAATTCGTTAATTCCTTAATTCGTTAATTCCTTAATTCGTTAATTCGTTAATTCGTTAATTCGTTAATTCCTTAATTCGTTAATTCGTTAATTCGTTAATTCGTTAATTCCTTAATTCCTTAATTCGTTAATTCCTTAATTCCTTAATTCCTTAATTCCTTAATTCCTTAATTCCTTAATTCCTTAATTCCTTAATTCCTTAATTCCTTAATTCCTTAATTCCTTAATTCCTTAATTCCTTAATTCCTTAATTCCTTAATTCCTTAATTCCTTAATTCCTTAATTCCTTAATTCCTTAATTCCTTAATTCCTTAATTCCTTAATTCCTTAATTCCTTAATTCCTTAATTCCTTAATTCCTTAATTCCTTAATTCCTTAATTCCTTAATTCCTTAATTCCTTAATTCCTTAATTCCTTAATTCCTTAATTCCTTAATTCCTTAATTCCTTAATTCCTTAATTCCTTAATTCCTTAATTCCTTAATTCCTTAATTCCTTAATTCCTTAATTCCTTAATTCCTTAATTCCTTAATTCCTTAATTCCTTAATTCCTTAATTCCTTAATTCCTTAATTCCTTAATTCCTTAATTCCTTAATTCCTTAATTCCTTAATTCCTTAATTCCTTAATTCCTTAATTCCTTAATTCCTTAATTCCTTAATTCCTTAATTCCTTAATTCCTTAATTCCTTAATTCCTTAATTCCTTAATTCCTTAATTCCTTAATTCCTTAATTCCTTAATTCCTTAATTCCTTAATTCCTTAATTCCTTAATTCCTTAATTCCTTAATTCCTTAATTCCTTAATTCCTTAATTCCTTAATTCCTTAATTCCTTAATTCCTTAATTCCTTAATTCCTTAATTCCTTAATTCCTTAATTCCTTAATTCCTTAATTCCTTAATTCCTTAATTCCTTAATTCCTTAATTCCTTAATTCCTTAATTCCTTAATTCCTTAATTCCTTAATTCCTTAATTCCTTAATTCCTTAATTCCTTAATTCCTTAATTCCTTAATTCCTTAATTCCTTAATTCCTTAATTCTTCAATTCTTCAATTCTTCAATTCTTCAATTCTTCAATTCTTCAATTCTTCAATTCTTCAATTCTTCAATTCTTCAATTCTTCAATTCTTCAATTCTTCAATTCTTCAATTCTTCAATTCTTCAATTCTTCAATTCTTCAATTCTTCAATTCTTCAATTCTTCAATTCTTCAATTCTTCAATTCTTCAATTCTTCAATTCTTCAATTCTTCAATTCTTCAATTCTTCAATTCTTCAATTCTTCAATTCTTCAATTCTTCAATTCTTCAATTCTTCAATTCTTCAATTCTTCAATTCTTCAATTCTTCAATTCTTCAATTCTTCAATTCTTCAATTCTTCAATTCTTCAATTCTTCAATTCTTCAATTCTTCAATTCTTTAATTCTTTAATTCCTTGATTCCTTAATTCCTTAATTCCTTAATTCCTTAATTCCTTAATTCCTTAATTCCTTAATTCCTTAATTCCTTAATTCCTTAATTCCTTAATTCCTTAATTCCTTAATTCCTTAATTCCTTAATTCCTTAATTCCTTAATTCCTTAATTCCTTAATTCCTTAATTCCTTAATACCTTAATTCCTTAATTCCTTAATTCCTTAATTCCTTAATTCCTTAATTCCTTAATTCCTTAATTCCTTAATTCCTTAATTCCTTAATTCCTTAATTCCTTAATTCCTTAATTCCTAATTCTTCATTCTTAATTCTTAATTAAATTAAATGAAATTGAATTGAATTGAATTGAATTGAATTGAATTGAATTAAATTGAATTAAATTGAATTAAATTGAATTAAATTGAATTAAATTAAATTAAATTGAATTAAATTGAATTAAATTAAATTGAATTAAATTAAATTGAATTGAATTAAATTGAATTGAATTAAATTAAATTGAATTGAATTAAATTAAATTGAATTGAATTAAATTAAATTGAATTAAATTAAATTAAATTGAATTAAATTAAATTAAATTAAATTAAATTGAATTAAATTAAATTAAATTGAATTAAATTGAATTAAATTAAATTAAATTAAATTAAATTGAATTAAATTAAATTAAATTAAATTAAATTAAATTAAATTGAATTAAATTAAATTAAATTGAATTAAATTAAATTAAATTAAATTAAATTAAATTAAATTGAATTAAATTAAATTAAATTAAATTGAATTAAATTAAATTAAATTAAATTAAATTAAATTAAATTGAATTAAATTAAATTAAATTAAATTAAATTAAATTAAATTAAATTAAATTAAATTAAATTAAATTAAATTAAATTAAATTAAATTAAATTAAATTAAATTAAATTAAATTAAATTAAATTAAATTAAATTAAATTAAATTAAATTAAATTAAATTAAATTAAATTAAATTAAATTAAATTAAATTAAATTAAATTAAATTAAATTAAATTAAATTAAATTAAATTAAATTAAATTAAATTAAATTAAATTAAATTAATTAAATTAAATTAAATTAAATTAAATTAAATTAAATTAAATTAAATTAAATTAAATTAAATTAAATTAAATTAAATTAAATTAAATTAAATTAAATTAAATTAAATTAAATTAAATTAAATTAAATTAAATTAAATTAAATTAAATTAAATTAAATTAAATTAAATTAAATTAAATTAAATTAAATTAAATTAAATTAAATTAAATTAAATTAAATTAAATTAAATTAAATTAAATTAAATTAAATTAAATTAAATTAAATTAAATTAAATTAAATTAAATTAAATTAAATTAAATTAAATTAAATTAAATTAAATTAAATTAAATTAAATTAAATTAAATTAAATTAAATTAAATTAAATTAAATTAAATTAAATTAAATTAAATTAAATTAAATTAAATTAAATTAAATTAAATTAAATTAAATTAAATTAAATTAAATTAAATTAAATTAAATTAAATTAAATTAAATTAAATTAAATTAAATTAAATTAAATTAAATTAAATTAAATTAAATTAAATTAAATTAAATTAAATTAAATTAAATTAAATTAAATTAAATTAAATTAAATTAAATTAAATTAAATTAAATTAAATTAAATTAAATTAAATTAAATTAAATTAAATTAAATTAAATTAAATTAAATTAAATTAAATTAAATTAAATTAAATTAAATTAAATTAAATTAAATTAAATTAAATTAAATTAAATTAAATTAAATTAAATTAAATTAAATTAAATTAAATTAAATTAAATTAAATTAAATTAAATTAAATTAAATTAAATTAAATTAAATTAAATTAAATTAAATTAAATTAAATTAAATTAAATTAAATTAAATTAAATTAAATTAAATTAAATTAAATTAAATTAAATTAAATTAAATTAAATTAAATTAAATTAAATTAAATTAAATTAAATTAAATTAAATTAAATTAAATTAAATTAAATTAAATTAAATTAAATTAAATTAAATTAAATTAAATTAAATTAAATTAAATTAAATTAAATTAAATTAAATTAAATTAAATTAAATTAAATTAAATTAAATTAAATTAAATTAAATTAAATTAAATTAAATTAAATTAAATTAAATTAAATTAAATTAAATTAAATTAAATTAAATTAAATTAAATTAAATTAAATTAAATTAAATTAAATTAAATTAAATTAAATTAAATTAAATTAAATTAATTAAATTAAATTAAATTAAATTAAATTAAATTAAATTAAATTAAATTAAATTAAATTAAATTAAATTAAATTAAATTAAATTAAATTAAATTAAATTAAATTAAATTAAATTAAATTAAATTAAATTAAATTAAATTAAATTAAATTAAATTAAATTAAATTAAATTAAATTAAATTAAATTAAATTAAATTAAATTAAATTAAATTAAATTAAATTAAATTAAATTAAATTAAATTAAATTAAATTAAATTAAATTAAATTAAATTAAATTAAATTAAATTAAATTAAATTAAATTAAATTAAATTAAATTAAATTAAATTAAATTAAATTAAATTAAATTAAATTAAATTAAATTAAATTAAATTAAATTAAATTAAATTAAATTAAATTAAATTAAATTAAATTAAATTAAATTAAATTAAATTAAATTAAATTAAATTAAATTAAATTAAATTAAATTAAATTAAATTAAATTAAATTAAATTAAATTAAATTAAATTAAATTAAATTAAATTAAATTAAATTAAATTAAATTAAATTAAATTAAATTAAATTAAATTAAATTAAATTAAATTAAATTAAATTAAATTAAATTAAATTAAATTAAATTAAATTAAATTAAATTAAATTAAATTAAATTAAATTAAATTAAATTAAATTAAATTAAATTAAATTAAATTAAATTAAATTAAATTAAATTAAATTAAATTAAATTAAATTAAATTAAATTAAATTAAATTAAATTAAATTAAATTAAATTAAATTAAATTAAATTAAATTAAATTAAATTAAATTAAATTAAATTAAATTAATTAAATTAAATTAAATTAAATTAAATTAAATTAAATTAAATTAAATTAAATTAAATTAAATTAAATTAAATTAAATTAATTAAATTAAATTAAATTAAATAAATTAAATTAAATTAAATTAAATTAAATTAAATTAAATTAAATTAAATTAAATTAAATTAAATTAAATTAAATTAAATTAAATTAAATTAAATTAAATTAAATTAATTAAATTAAATTAAATTAAATTAAATTAAATTAAATTAAATTAAATTAAATTAAATTAAATTAAATTAAATTAAATTAAATTAAATTAAATTAAATTAAATTAAATTAAATTAAATTAAATTAAATTAAATTAAATTAAATTAAATTAAATTAAATTAAATTAAATTAAATTAAATTAAATTAAATTAAATTAAATTAAATTAAATTAATTAAATTAAATTAAATTAAATTAAATTAAATTAAATTAAATTAAATTAAATTAAATTAAATTAAATTAAATTAAATTAAATTAAATTAATAAATTAAATTAAATTAAATTAAATTAAATTAAATTAAATTAAATTAAATTAAATTAAATTAAATTAAATTAAATTAAATTAAATTAATTAAATTAAATTAAATTAAATTAAATTAAATTAAATTAAATTAAATTAAATTAAATTAAATTAAATTAAATTAATTAAATTAAATTAAATTAAATTAAATTAAATTAAATAAATTAAATTAAATTAAATTAAATTAAATTAAATTAAATTAAATTAAATTAAATTAAATTAAATTAAATTAAATTAAATTAATTAAATTAAATTAAATTAAATTAAATTAAATTAAATTAAATTAATTAAATTAAATTAATTAAATTAAATTAAATTAAATTAAATTAAATTAAATTAAATTAAATTAAATTAAATTAAATTAAATTAAATTAAATTAAATTAAATTAAATTAAATTAAATTAAATTAATTAAATTAAATTAAATTAAATTAAATTAAATTAAATTAAATTAAATTAATTAAATTAAATTAAATTAAATTAAATTAAATTAAATTAAATTAAATTAATTAAATTAAATTAAATTAAATTAAATTAAATTAAATTAAATTAAATTAAATTAATTAAATTAAATTAAATTAAATTAAATTAAATTAAATTAAATTAAATTAAATAAATTAAATTAAATTAAATTAAATTAAATTAATTAAATTAAATTAAATTAAATTAAATTAAATTAAATTAAATTAAATTAAATTAATTAAATTAAATTAAATTAAATTAAATTAAATTAAATTAAATTAAATTAAATTAAATTAAATTAAATTAAATTAAATTAAATTAAATTAAATTAAATTAAATTAAATTAAATTAAATTAAATTAAATTAAATTAAATTAAATTAAATTAAATTAAATTAAATTAAATTAAATTAAATTAAATTAAATTAAATTAAATTAAATTAAATTAAATTAAATTAAATTAAATTAAATTAAATTAAATTAAATTAAATTAAATTAAATTAAATTAAATTAAATTAAATTAAATTAAATTAAATTAAATTAAATTAAATTAATTAAATTAAATTAAATTAATTAAATTAAATTAATTAAATTAAATTAAATTAAATTAAATTAAATTAAATTAAATTAAATTAAATTAAATTAAATTAAATTAATTAAATTAAATTAAATTAAATTAAATTAAATTAAATTAAATTAAATTAAATTAATTAAATTAAATTAAATTAATTAATTAAATTAAATTAAATTAAATTAAATTAAATTAAATTAAATTAAATTAAATTAAATTAAATTAAATTAAATTAAATTAAATTAAATTAAATTAAATTAAATTAAATTAATTAAATTAAATTAAATTAAATTAAATTAAATTAAATTAAATTAAATTAAATTAAATTAATTAAATTAAATTAAATTAAATTAAATTAAATTAAATTAAATTAAATTAAATTAAATTAATTAAATTAAATTAAATTAAATTAAATTAAATTAAATTAAATTAAATTAAATTAATTAAATTAAATTAATTAAATTAAATTAAATTAAATTAAATTAAATTAAATTAAATTAAATTAAATTAAATTAAATTAAATTAAATTAAATTAAATTAAATTAATTAAATTAAATTAAATTAAATTAAATTAATTAAATTAAATTAAATTAAATTAAATTAAATTAAATTAAATTAAATTAAATTAAATTAAATTAAATTAATTAAATTAAATTAAATTAAATTAAATTAAATTAAATTAAATTAAATAAATTAAATTAAATTAAATTAAATTAAATTAAATTAAATTAAATTAAATTAAATTAATTAAATTAAATTAAATTAAATTAAATTAAATTAAATTAAATTAAATTAAATTAATTAAATTAAATTAAATTAAATTAAATTAAATTAAATTAAATTAAATTAAATTAAATTAAATTAAATTAAATTAAATTAAATTAATTAAATTAAATTAAATTAAATTAAAT